>JBAKBP010022178.1:0-39317 GCA_037953745.1 Lithodes maja
GTATGGCCTATCACTAGTATTTATTCCTGCTTATGAGTTAAGAGTTCTCTAAATCCGTAACGTACTTTCTTTGCTAAGCATCAGATCCTACAGTAGCCGCATGCAGTTTAGAAACCCGCATCTTGTCTACCTGTACGATGTTTTGAGGACTGTTTGCTTTCACCTTCTTTCACGCAGGGGTGATTAGTTGTATTAATTAATGTAACGTTAAATGTACTTTCTTCTAGTTTGTTATTATATTGTTTCTGCAATTTAATTCCGTTATCTATCTTTTCCTTGAAGCTTTAAGTCAACTTAATTGTGTGATCTTTTATATAGCCTGCTTGACTATCAGCAGTCTATAGTGCGTGCACCCTGTAACCGAGTCATAGGATACCTCGTTGTCCAGGCAGGACTCTTGACGGTTTAGGGTGGTTTGTTGCCTGGGTTTATAGATAAGGGTTGGATCTAGCGTTTTCCGTTGTTGCTTGTTGCCGCATACCTAGTCTAATGGAAAGAGCCCAGTGTTTATATATCCCAGGACGTAACAGTCTGTGGGAGGTCCCAGGCTGAGGAGAAGGTACAGGTGAGTATGGTAGTGGTCCGGGAGGTGATGGTGGGGGGCGAGTCAATCCGGGGTGATGAGGGAAACAGGCGGCGTGCGGGAGGGGCGTGGGTGGCGTGGTAGAGATGATTCTAGGGCAGGCATATCCTCATCTGTTGCTTCTGAAGAAGAAGTCAATGGCTGTGCTGCTAATATGGCTGCACCCCTGCGCAACCCATAGAAAGTGTGAGGGGTTGGTGCTTTTAGTGGAGAGGGAATGGGGGGTGGTGGGGAAGGCAAACACGGTGGGGGAGCACCACGGCGAGGCACGTATGGTGTCGGATCTTGACCTTGACCCACCTCATCCTCCTCCTCCCCCTCCAAATCCTCACCTCTTCTCTTCTCAGCCCTACGATGAGAAGGTGGAATGTTGAGAAAGGCCATGGGGCCTGGGTCATCTTCCTCATCCTCATCTTCCTCTTCCCCACTTGCTGAGGACTCCACTATGTCACGGGGAGCGGGGGAACGGTAGCTACTCTCCTCCCTTTCTTGTAACCTGGCATACCGTTCAGAGATGGGGAGATAGGGTTCCTCCTTATGCATATCATCTATCTCGGCCAAAGTGGGACTATATTCGTCCTCTGAATCGTCATTTGATGATCCAGTGTCACTATCAGGCACATCACTCTCGTCAAGTGTGGCCATGGCATCGGCCAGGGATATTCCCCTGCGTGGGTAACGGTGTGGTAAATCCGACATGGTGTTGCACTCGCGAGATGTATGGGTAACTGACTTTCCTTTGTCACGCACGTCCCTTGTCCCAACAAACCGAGATTTGTGGGTTGCCATACATTGCCTACATCCTAAGGAATATCCCATACAAATATCAAGCCAATAGCTACCATAGGACAAGAGTAAATAAGGTCGAAAGTCGTTGGGAGATAAGTGGGTACAGTGTCTGTCATCACCTCCCCCGCATGACCACCCGCCCGGCAGGACTTGGGGGATAGCTGAGAATGGTCAAGTAATGCATACATCGTTTGGTGTGTCTCACACAAATTTCAAGCCGATAGCTACCATAGAACAAGAGTAAATGAGGTCGAAATTCGATGGGAGATAAGTGGGTACAGTGTTTTTCATCACCTCCCCCGCATGACCACCCGCCCGGCAGCACTTGGGTAACAACTGAGTATGGCATTGTAATGCGTACATCCTAAGGTGTGTCTCACACAAATCTCAAGCCTCTAGCTCCCATACGACAGGAGTAAATAAGGTCCAAAGTTGCGGTGAAATAAGTGGGTAAAGTGGCGCCACTAATCCAGCCACCACCACCCGCGTGGCCTGGCTGGCCGGTTCCCGCGTACCGCCCCTGTTTACCAACACTCTACGGTACCTCGTCTTCCAATCTCAAGCCATTTCCTACCATACGAGCCGAATAATTGTGGTTTTAGTGGCTGCCGACACGTTGTCGTCGCTGGGGTTTAGCATTACATACATTGCCGACGACAACGTGTCGTCGCTGGGGCTCAGTGGGTTAATACTACAAGACAGGAAATTTTTGTAGTAGAAGAATAGGACAGCAAAGTAGAGGGCTCTTTCCCCCACTCTCCTCCCTCAAGCTAATAAGCCGCACCAGAAAATGGTACGAATTGTAACTTTATGGAATAGGATATGCCCACAAGGTAAGCTTTTACAGAATATGTAAAAAAATAGTCTGAAAGGGAATTCACACTTAAATACCTACCGATTCATTCATTCAGATGGAGAGAGAGAGAGGGGGTGGGGGAGGGGGGGGGAAGGGGGGACCAAAGTAGGACCTACTAATAGCTTAACAATGTACCCCATAAAATGTTTGGGGAAGTTGGCTAGCTGAAGGGGTCGTGATATTACTTATTTAGCTAGTATTATTTTTACCGGTATATACTGTATATATATATATATATATATATATATATATATATATATATATATATATATATATATAAAATATATATTTTTCTCTAGTTTGTTCCCTAGGTCTCTATCAAGTTAACCAAATACACAATAAAATCCCACAGAATCCCCTTTGAGATAAATTTGTAAATTTTTCGGTAGGAAAATGTCCTCCTAAATTACAGGCTTGCTATAGCTCGCCAGGAAAAAATCGACACCTAAATGGCATGAAAGGTTTTAATGTTGACAAAGAAATGGTCGAGTCTCAAAACATGAACACTAATTAGGCTAAACATGAAGGAGAATGGGGCTCATCAAAAACAAAAACTTCCCCTTAACCCTATGATGGGGGAGGGGGATCTTTTTATCCCTCCCTGTTTCACTCTATTAGTTCTGAGATTTAAAGGGTGGTATAGGTTTTTCTGGACCCTGTTCTCCCTGATGTGTAGCCCCACTAGTTATGAGATTTTATTACTTTCGTCCCATTAGTTTGTCAATTTTAAAACGTTCTGTCAAATAGTTTGGTGATTTTAAGACCTTTCACCCCATATTTTTGTCAATTTTAGTTTCCTACCAAGACTTCCATCAAGCTTGAAAAAACATCCCCAGGATCCTACTTTTAGATAAATGTGTACATCTTTCTGTGTAAAAATGTCCCGGTCTTCTCCTGAAGTACAGGCCTTAAATTACAAGGTCTTAAAATCTGAAAAATACTGGGGATAAAGATGAAAGAGAAGGGGGGGCCAGAACAAAAAATCCCCCCTCCCCCCTTAACGACTGAGGGGGGGGGGGGGGGGTTGAGCGAAGTAGGTTACGGGCAGAGTTCGATAATCGCGAAACAATGTCCAACGAGAGGTGGGGCGTTACTAAAGTTAGTCTGTGTGTGTGTGAGTGAGAGAGAAAGAGAGAGAGAGAGAGAGAGAGAGTGTGAGAGGGGGTGGGGGGTAGGGGATGTGTCTAGGAAAGGTGGCTGTGTCAAGACGTATAGGGGAAAATGAGAGAGTTACACAGAGTTAGTGAGTTACACAGATACTCAGACCACACAGAACTCGTGGTCCCTACTAGGTGGCTATGCCTTAATACTACTAGAGAGGGACAGTTTATAGTAGAATGTAGAAGGCTCTCTCCCCACCCTCCGTTTTCTCCTGCTAAAAAGCCGTACCGGAAAATAGGATGAAGTGTAACCTTATGGGTCAGGAAATGCCCACATGGAAAGTTTTTATGGAGCATAGAAAGATAAGTCCATACTAAATATAAACACTATATGAGGAGGAGCACTTTATGTACAACATTTTGCTTAGAGCTTAATCAGGTCAATAATTGTTTGGTACGTCATCGCTCGACAACGAAAAATCGAACGACGAATGGCGGCGAATGTCTTAAATTCGCTATCTGAATACGGTACTTGTATGTGTGTAATAATAATAATAACAATTATAGTTGCAAGCAACGTTGTCCGGGGTTTGAGTTTTTTTTGCAAACAGGGTATTGTGTTGGATACAAAAGTTGTGTCACAGATGTCAAAAGATCATTTAACTTATCGGGCATGGAGAAACTACAGAAGAAACAGATTGTGCAAACAAACAAGAGCGAGAGAGGGAGAGATTGGCTGTATAAGGGATCTGCCTCTATTCGTTTAGTAACAGAGTTGTAGATATGTGGAATAGGCTACCGAGTGCTATAATGGGATCAAGAACAATAGAGCTTCAACTTGAAATTAGATAGAACGAGATGGGTTGGGTATGAAAGGGATCTGCCATGTGTAGGTCAATCGGCTCTCTGCAGACTCCCGTTTTCTTATTTTTGTATGTTCTCATTTAATTTTGTGAGGTAGAGAGAGAATGGCGAGAGAGAATAGGATGTCGTAAACGTAAGGAAGATAGCAATAAATATGAGAGAGAGAGAGCGCAGGATGGGTTGGGTGTGAAAGGGATCTGACATGTGTGGGCCAATCGGCTCTCTGCAGATTCCGGTTTTCTTATGTTCTCATTTGTGAGAGAGAGAGAGAGAGAGACTAGGATGTCATAAATGTAAGGAAGACAGAGATTGATGAGAGAGAGTTTTTATGAGATGGGTTGGGTGTGAGAAGGATCTGTCTTGTGTGGGCCAATTGGCTCTCAACAGACTCCCATTTTCTTATGTTCCTATTTCTTACAATTGTGTTTTGGTTGCAGGTATATGATAACATGGGTGTATAGTAAGTAGTGTATATAATGGGGTAACGTTTGAGATGGGTTGAGTGTGAAAGGGAGAAGGGATAAGAACATAAGAACATAAGAAAATGGGAGTCTGCAGAAAGCCGATTGCCTAAGCAAGGCAGATCCCTGTCCCACACAACCCCAATTCAATTACAAAGCCCAATTATAGGCTCAACACTCTAATACCCTGAGGATCATCTTACCAAAACGGTTAGAGATTAACGCAGGATTATGGGGGTCTGTAGAGCGCTGATTGGCCCAACCCGGCTGATCCCCCTTCACACCCAACCCTTCTCGTCCATATGCTTATCCAATTTTATCTTAAAGCTCCCTACAGTTTTAGATCCCACTATAGCACTTGGTAGTCCATTCCACCCATCTACAACTCTGTTACCAAACCAATATTTGCCTATATCTTTTCTGAAACGAAATTTATCTAATTTGAAACCATTGGTACGAGTTCTTTCGCCATCACTGAGCTTTAATACATTTGTCATGTCCCCTTTGTTAATCCCACTAACCCACTTGAACGCCTCTATCATATCCCTCTAACTCTGCGTCTCGTCTCTCTAACGAATGTAAACCTAATTTCTTCAACCTTTCTTCATACGGAAGATTTCTAATATTATGGATAATTTTTGTCATTCTACGCTGTACTCTCTCCAATGAATCTATGTCCATTCTGTAATAAGGACACCAAAATTGGACAGCATAATCCATATGGGGTCTCACTAATGACAAGTAAAGTTTTAAGATAACATCAGCAGTTCTGTTACTCACACTCCTAGAGATGAACCCGAGAATCCTGTTTGCCTTATTACGAACGCTTATACACTGTTTTCTAGGCTTCAAATCATTGCTAACAAACACACCTAGATCTTTCTCGCAGTCTGAATTTTCTAATTCTAAATTAGCTAGTTTATATTTAACATTTGTTTGCATCTTCCCTATCTTTAATACCTTGCATTTGTCAATGTTAAACTTCATCTGCCAATTTACTGACCATTCATGTAAGGTATCTAGATCCCTTTGGAGGCACTCTATATCGCTATCTGAATCAATTTATTGATCTCCCCATTTTAGTATCGTCTGCGAATTTACTTATCCTACTAGTTATACCTAAATCTAGGTCATTTATGTATATAAGAAACAACAGGGGACCTAATACCGATCCCTGGGGGACACCACTTTTGACTGCTCCCCACTCTGACTTGGTACCATTTATACTGACTCTCTGTTTCCTACCAATTAGCCATGACCTAATCCATCCCAACAACGATCCTCCTATTCCATGTGCCTCAACCTTTCTCATCAATCTCTCATGAGGGACTCTGTCGAAAGCTTTACTGAAATCTAAATAAATAATATCATATGACTTGTCACTATCTACTGCTTCATATACATCTGAGAAAAAGCTAAGCAAATTAGTAAGGCAAGAACCCCACTATAGCACTAGGCAGGGTGGGCCACTTGGGCCACTTGGCTCTCTGCAGACTCCCATTTTCATCTTGGTTGCATGTTTAAGGGATCTGCCTCATTTGTACCGGTGTGGAAACAAACAAGAGCGAGAGAGAAAGTGATTGGCTGTGTAAAGGATCTGCCTCTATTCGCTTGGTAAAAGAGGTGTAGATATGTGAAATAGGCTACCGAGTGCTATAGTGGGATCAATAACAATAGAGCTTCAACATAAAATTTGATAGGACGAGATGGATTTGGTGTGAAAGGGATCTGCCATGTGTGGGCCAATCGGCTCTCTGCAGACTCCCATGTTCATCTTGGTAGCATGTGTAAGGGATCTGCCTCATTTGTACCAGAGTGCTAATAAGAGAGAGAGAGATTGGCTGTGTAAGGGATCTCCCTCTCTCGTAACAGAGTCGTAGATATGTGAAATAGGCTACCTAGTGCTATAGTGGGATCAAGAACAATAGAGAATTTCAAGATAAAATCAGATAGTCATATGGACGAAATGGGTTGGATGTGAAAGGGATCTGCCTTCTGTGGGCCACTTGTCTCTCTGCAGATTCCCATGTTCATCTTAGTTGTACCGGTGTGCAAACAAACGAGCGAGAGAGAGAGAGACTGGGTGTGTAAGGGATCTGCCTCTATTCGTTTAGTAACAGAGTTGTAGATATGTGGAATAGGCTACCGAGTGCTATCGTGGGATCAAGAACAATAGAGTTCAACATAAAATTAGATAGGACGAGAGGGGTTGGCTGTGAAAGGCTGCCACGGACGTGTCTGGCCACCAATTTGGATATATCAAAAGTTGCCCAATACAAAAATGCACCTTGTGTCAAAGTTTGGTCCCAATCCGACAAGCAGTTCCGGAGTTATTGCGTAAAAAACGGACTATATATAATATTATGGAAGCATGCAATACACTTGATGCCCTGAAAACCCAAGCCAAATATCGAAATTAGGCTGTTGTCTTTTTCCACACTTAAAAATCACAAAATCTGACTGAAACCAGCGCTAGAATTTTACCCTTAGCTAATACCAATGATACAAATAATTTAATGGGAATTACCGTCTACATCAATATTTAGCTTTCCCACTTAGTAGGTGACCTAGGCAATCTAGTTTTTTTGTTTTCCCTTGTTGATCTTGAGGTCTTCGTATGTAGGAGGTGAAAGTTCTTTGGAGGCCCTCTAGTTGCATTATAATTATGATATTGTTTAGGGGAGGGCCCAAGGTTGGGAGCAGTAATCTATATGGGGAATAATTAAGGCTCTCCACAGGGTGTTTGGGTCCCTTGCTTGGAAGGTTTTTAGTATGTGGCAGTGGCATAATTTTGTAGAAAAAGTCAAATTAGATGCGAACGTTACTGCGAGCGTGCGACGATGTAAACAAAGTGGATGGTACGCCTTACTACTATGCCTGCTAACACCATCCTCACTGACGCTAGTATAAACATAACCATGGCAACCACCCAGTTTGCTTATGTACCGGTAGCGCGAAACAGCTACCAATGACGTTTAATAAGCCCAAATTCGCGCTAAGAATACTGTAGCGTTCTAAATATCGCTCTTGAACACGCCCCTATTTTGAAAAGTTAAGCCTGTTAAGCCTGCTGCTTGAGTCTGGTACGGTGCACTCCCGGTATTCGCGCCTAGGTCGTACCAGCCCCCTTCTGCGTATAAGTAGCTTCGCGGATACGTAGGCAGTGTTTAACATAGGTTTCAATGGGAAATGGGCTTAGGTTGTACCTGACTTGGCCATCTTGGACCCTCAAACCATTAGTTTGACCTACTTTATGACATTAATATGGACCAAATGATTAAACAGATACGGTGACGGACCTGAATGAATGTGAAACAAAGTGTTGTACCGTCAGTGACGGTACGACAGTTTGTTCCACATTCGTCTAGTCACCCATAAAGTACCCATTTCCCCCCAAATATATGCAATTAATACATATTATTTGAGGAAAATACTTATAGCCTACTGTAAATACACGTTATGAGATTACTTACCACACAAATTTAATTTGAAATCAGACATTATAGCCTAGCCTACTCATCGGCATAATTTAACCGCTTTCGTCCGACAGCGTCGGTAGGCTTGACAAAGCGAGCCTAATGGTAAAATATTGATTTAAGGCATAGGCCTAGGCCTAAATCACTAGGCTAATAGAAACAAAGAAAAACAAAATAATACCAAACACAAAATCTGTGGTGCGATTTGTACATATTAGGCCTATTATACAATCATATTGTCCAACAAATTAGGCCAAGCAAAAAAATTGTGAGATAGGCCGGAATGAGTTGTGTTACCAGCTTGTAAACACGTGAGTTGATGTCAAATAGCGGGGGTGTGTGGGCGGCAGCCTCCACCCATAATACTAGGATAGGTTAGGTAAGGTTGTTAGGTTAGGCTAATGTCCTTTCAAAGGGATATAAATTAGTAAACACTAGGATATACCCGGTCAAGTGATACGCCCGATATATCCTGACTGGTCTCGTCAAATTGCCCCATAGCAAAACACGGGGCCGAGCTTTCTCAATTAATGGGTTGAGTTGTCTCGCCGTCGTGGCCGAGTTGTCCAAAAGTGGGCCGAGCTGTCCCATGGGCCGAGTCGTCCAGTCACCCTCACGAACAACCCTCACGGCGGGGTCGTTCCTTCGTGCGGTATTATTAAACGCTACCTGAGCGTCGCCTTCGTGGAAGAGGTTCGTTCGTTAGTTGGTAAGCCTGTGTATATCATAAAAGCTAATCGTGAAGGGTTGGTATACCTGAGAAGGGGTTTGTTTACAAATATTCGCTAACTTTCGTTTTCACTTGGTTGGTAACTGGAGTGAATTTAAGAAATTCAGTCCATACACGCGTATCTGCACACATTTATGATCAAACCTAACAGCCTTTCAATAAAGAATGCATACCTACATGTTTGTTATCCATATGTCTAGGCCTATAGCCTAGCTTCGTAGCCTATCCTATATGCAGACTCGGTAGTCTTTAGCCTACAGTATACACGAATGTGGAAACAAGTGTGAAGTAATACAATATTGTATTCTGACCATGATCCAAGTCTTCTAAATACAATCAAATTTGTTCTCCGGTTTTGATGGAAATAGAACTCTAGCCTAGGCCTAGGCTAAATGTGATATTCTCAAGAAGACACTCATTGAGTTGAGTTAGGCCTAGGCTAGACCTATTACTGACCATTTTTAGGCCAAACTTTCTGAACACGCTTGTGACCTATAGGCTATATCAATATAAGAACATAAGAATATGGGAGTCTGCAGAAAGCCGATTGGCCCACACAAGGCAGATCCCTCTCACACCTGACCCTAATTATAAACCTAGCTTACTAACACCATTAGGATATAATAGTATTGGCCTACATATTTAATTTTATTCACTTCCTTTTACATTTAGGCTATAATCTAGCTTTGGCACGAGTGACGACAATGACCCTAACCTAGTCTTTCTTAAAGATTCTTCAAATCTTCCAGTATAGCCTAATTTAGGTTATTTTAAAGGCACAACATTAAATGGTTGGTAATTCTTTAGAACTGACTCACTGAGCCTTCTCTCAACCCCTCTCCCCCCACCAACAATTTACCCACATTGAATATTTTTATAAGACTAACTTATCCTATATATAAAACCGCATAGCAGAGATATCATGCTCGATAATGAAGCTCGCTTGTGAAGTAGTACTAGACAACTTTCTCTTTCAATTTGTAAATACGCCAACTAGAGGATATACTATTCTTGACCTAGTTCTTAGCAACAGAGAAAATTGGATAACAAATTTAGAAGTGGGCGACCAGCTAGGGAACAATGACCATAAATCAATATATTTATCTATAGAATTAAATCATAAACCAAAGGAAAATATGGTTCTTATCCCTGACTTTAGAAAAGCCAATTTTAGGGGATTAAAACGATCACTCAGAATTAAAGGGGCGGCAGGAGATTTAGGTCAAGTAAGCCGATTAGTTCCAGCAGAACCGAGAGGTCAGGGCCAGGTGGGTCACACAGCTGAAATAGTTAGACAACCAACTGAAAATTTAAATAGTGTGTATAATCAGTTCATCTCTGCCTTACAGAGCGAACAAGATAAATATATACCAAAAAAGAAAATTTAAATCACATACAAACCAACCAAAATGGATGACAAATAAATTAGTAGATCTTATAGGTAGAAAGAGAGGTGTATACAGAAAAATATAGAAAGGCGAAATCCACCTTATAGGATATCACCATAACTTGTCGAGGCAGGTAAAGAAGGAAATTAGGAAGGAAAAAAGAAACTACGAAATCAAGGTAGCAAATGAATCCAAAAACAACCCTAAAGCATTTTATCAATTGTATAAATCTAAGGTAAAGGATACAGTAGGGCCTCTTAAGAATGTGATAGGTGAGATTACAGATGATGAGTTAGAAATGTGCAATACTCTAAATAGTCATTTCCTTTCTGTTTTTACAAACGAACATTTAGATCAAGTTCCAGTAGTCAACCAAGTTTTTAACGGTAGTATAGACGAAATATTAAGCACAGTTCAGGTCACCAGTGACGAAGTAATTAAGGAAATAGATAGACTAAAACCCCAGAAATCTCCAGGTCCAGATGAGGTGTATGCTAGGGTATTAAAAGAATGCAAGGACGAATTAAGTTACCCATGAACTCGCCTATTTAATAATTCACTAGCTTTAGGTTTAGTTCCTGATTCATGGAAGCTCGCAAATATAATTCCGATATTTAAAAAGGGTGATAAGTCCATAGCATCAAATTACCGTCCTATTAGTCTCCCATCAATTATTGGGAAATTGCTAGAATCAATTATTGCCAGGAAAATTAGAAATCACTTAGATATGTTCAAGTTAATAAAACCCTCTCAACATGGTTTCACTCCAGGACGATCCTGCCTAACAAATTTACTCAGTTTTTTCTCCGAGATTTATGAAGCGGTAGATAACGACAAGTTATATGATATAGTTTACTTAGACTTCAGTAAGGCCTTTGATAAAGCTCCACATGAAAGGCTGTTAAGGAAGATAGAAGGACATGGTATTGGGGGGATGCTACTCAAGTGGATTAAGTCATGGCTGATTGGTAGGAAACAGAAAGTTAGTATAAATGGTGTAAAATCGGACTGGGGATTAGTTAAAAGTGGGGTCCCCCAAGGGTCGGTTTTGGGGGCCCTTCTGTTCATTATCTACATAAATGATGTTGACTCAGGCATAAAGAGTAGGATCAGTATATTTGCTGATGGTACTAAAATAGGTAGGATAATAGAGTCAGCTAGTGACAGGGAATGTCTTCAAAATTATCTCGGTCACTTGCACGAGTGGTCCATAAATTGGCAGATTAACTACTAACTTGAGCTGGACACATTATGTTAGAAGCATTGCTAAGAATGCCTATACAAAACTGGGACTCCTGTACAGAGTTCGAGAATTCTTCACTGACGAGCAGTTGGCCGTGATATATAAAAGTCATGTGCGTTCTCAGATGGATTACTATTCACCTCTGTGGGGTGGAAGTGGAGTGGTTGCATTGAGGCAGTTGGACAAAATTCAAAATAAAGCTATTAGATTAATCAATAACCCTGCAATCACACAGGACCTTCCTACATTATCCATACGAAGAAACGTTGCATCCCTTGCATTATTCTACAGATATTTTCACAGCAATTGTTCCGAGGAACTTGCTTCAATTGTGCCGCCTCTCCACATCTTTCCCCGTAGAACTAGGGCAGCTGAGAGTGCCCATGAATTTACACTTTCTCCTCCACAATGCAGAACTTCTGCTTATCAGAATTCATTCTTCACTTCCCTCGAATTGCTTTCCACAAACTTACAATCTACAAATGTTTAAATCCAGTTGTTACAAACATTTTATGAATGGAGGATGCCTTTAGGCACATGGACCTTTTTGTTTTATCTGTGTTTTTCCTTCCTCCGTTCATTGTCTCTTAAAAAAAAAAAAAAAAAAAAAAAAAAGATGAGTTTCAATGTAGACAAAATTAATGTAAGGTATTAAGCCCCCACACCCCGGAAGGGCTCTTTAACGCCCATAACAAACTCGGCCCGCGCAACCCGGAAGGGCTCTTGAACGCCCATTGCTTGCGTGAGTGCTTTCGAATGCCGCGCGTACATTGTTGGTATCGTGGGAGGGTAGGTGGCGCCACCAGACGTAAACTACGCCACAGCATCAGTATCTACCCCGACGCCATCATGGATAGTACGCCAAATAGTGATTCCGCTGTGTCCGATACCGTGCTTCCTACGACGCCCGTGCTAGTTCGTCGCGCCTTACCCCGACGCCATCGCCTAAATGTGTTATCTCCCGGAGGTATTGAGACGACATTGAGACTTTATGAGCGTGCTGATGCCAAGCATATTGTTGATGATGAAGGCAGTGACGACTCCAGTAATTATAAGTCGAGTGATTATGGCCATGAAAGTGACAAAGAAGAGCAATTCCTGGGATTTGCGAGAGAACATGAGAGTGATGAGAGTGATGAAGGTGATGTACCAGTTTTTGAGGAAGCTGGTTTACCTACAGACGGTGAACTTGAGAGAGTGAGTGAGTGGGAGAGTTCAAGGTCACTCACCAAATTTCGCATGAGTGACATGACCCCAAGCCCTTCGCCAGTTAAATCGCCTTTCAAGCAACACTTATATAAGAAGAAAATACTTGAAAAGGTGGTCGCGGCAGCTAGGGAACAAGCCAAAATACTTGGTGAGGATGAGGCTGTGAGTGAGGGTGAGCGTGGTGACTCTTCTCGCCCGCCATTGCCTCCCTTATCTAACCACGCCACCCAAGATGATCCGGATGACCCGGGTGCCCCGCATTCTTCCCCACCACCCCCACCACTGCCAAGGGTTGAGGACCCCCCACTTTCGGCCTATTTGCCTCCTAGGTCCCCCGACAGGAGACATACTGCTGCCGAAAAGGGGAAAGGCAGCAAATATGCCAAAAAAAGCAAGACAAGTAAGCGAGTTTTGTTCGAGGCTCCCGCGGCGTCCACCCCTGCCCGCCCCAGCCATACGCCCCCGCAACTTTCCCCACGGTCCTCCCCACCTCTCCAGCCGTCAACATATGTTCCTGACGAAGTCTTTTGAGCTCGCATTACCAATACCTGGGCCTAGTGACAGTGAAGCATTGCTTTCTGTCACTCGTCGCAGGCCAAGGAGCCCAGGACCTCGGGGGGACACAGCTTCACCTGCCACTCCTTCCCCACCTCGCCCACCCGCACGCCGCCCACGCATCACTCGTTCCCCGCCAGATTATGTGGGGGCCACTGATGATGAAGGGCACCTCTCTGAAGACTCTGGCCATGATTACATAGGTCCACCGTCAGGGCAAGATGACCACTCTGACGATGACTATATGGACATCGACGACCCTCGACCCATCCGCTTGGCCCGGCGTCGTGCTGCCCGTCGTGCTGGCCGCCGCCCTGGCCGATGCCCTCGCCGCCCTAGGGCGCGCGCCTCCCGAGTTGGCCGTGGGCGTGCTGGGCCACCAGCTGGAACTCCTTGTCAGCGTAGACAAGACCCATTCTTCGTTTTTCAGTGGCAAGACGTAGTTGATGGGGATGGATACAACCCTGATGTGCCAGCTTTTGATGAGGTACTGGACGGTTCAGGCATTACCCCCAATTTTCCTGCAGGCCCCAATGCTCCACCACACGAACTATTTGAGGCCTTCTTTGATGAGGAGGTGGTAGGCTATGTTGTCAAAGAGACAAATAAGCAGCACCAATTCCAGGTACACTTTTTGGGCAAGGTGACCAAGGGCCACATGAGGCAGTGGACCCCAGTGACTCATAAAGAGTTCATGGTGTTCCTGGCACTCACCATGATCTCATATCCACCCCTGCCTTCGGGAAATATATGTCTCGCGACTGGTACCTTGATATCCTCGCAGCGCTCCATCTTGTCACCAGCCTTGACGTCCACCTCCCAGACAAGCTGTGGAAGATTAGGACGTTGTACGAGATGATGAGAGAACGCTTCACCTCCTACTTCAAGCCCTTCCACAAGGTCGTCATTGATGAGTCTCTTGTGCTGTTCCGGGGAAAACTCAGCTTCCGGCAGTACATCCCCTCAAAAAGACATCGCTTTGGCATAAAATTCTTTGTGCTGTGCGACTGCCAAACTGGCTATGTCCTGGACTTCCTGGTCTACAGCGGGAAGGAAGGGGACGTGCTTGTGGACCCCCTCATTGGCTTTGGCGGAGCAGTGGTGCAAGCCATGATGGACCGCTACTTTCACAAGAATCACGTCCTCTACACGGACAATTATTACACGTCCCCCACTCTCTCACAGTACCTGCATGAGCGCAAGACGGGGACTGTAGGCACAGTATGAGGGAAAAGGAAGGGCATGCCACCTTTCCCTCCAAAGACCAAAAAAGGTGATGTGTTCAAGAAGAAGTCGGGGCCCATTCTGGCTATCCACTGGCACGACCAGCGGAAGGTCAACCTCCTGAGCACCATCCACAAGGGGGAAATGGTGGAGACTGGCAAGGTGGATCGCCGCACCCAGGCCAGGGTGACCAAGCACGTTGCTGTCCTGGACTCTAACATCAACATGAGGCTGGTGAACAAGTCCGACATGCAGCTAGGCTTCATTGACTGCCTGCGTACCTCGTGCAGATGGTACAAAAAGTTCTTTCTGCATATGGTGGACATGT
Source organism: Lithodes maja (assembly GCA_037953745.1). Classification (NCBI taxonomy): domain Eukaryota; kingdom Metazoa; phylum Arthropoda; class Malacostraca; order Decapoda; family Lithodidae; genus Lithodes; species Lithodes maja. The sequence continues at coordinate 14,807 of JBAKBP010022178.1, forward strand.
CAGTTCTGAATGCCTACAATATAATACAAGCTTCGGAATGTGAACACACCCATGAAGTTCAATAGCCTGCGGAGGTTCCAAAAGCAGGTGTTGACGGAGCTCCTGGAGAAGTATGGTACGCCACAGAGGGCAGTGGCACATCCTGGGCCCGCCGTTACTGACCGCTTGCAGTGTGCTCATTACCTGAATAGGCACAGGCTTGGTTCCCTGCCTCAGAATGAATCAGAAAGAACGCAGCAGAAGCGGTGCCATGTCTGCTACAACAGCAGGCTGAGGGCGAGGTCAGGTAAAAAGTCCACCATGGAGTGTGTGGAGTGCAAGGTGGCACTCTGTGCTATAGGGTGCTTCTTTGATTACCACTCCAAGCACGAGTTCTAATAATCATACTGAAAGTGCCAAATAAAATGACAATATGTACAGTATATATATAGGCAAAAAGTGGAAGTAAACCAATTTATTGTTATACAAAAGTCATGTATTATGAGAAAATTGATACAAATACAATTACACCATAATAATATGTGAAAGTAACACATATGTATATAATAAGTGACATTCATATGATTAGAACCTATAGAAATATATAAATCAGTGAAAAAAGACACAATAAATTGTATATAAAACGTTTACAAAGCATATAACTAAGTGAAAGTGACACAATACCTAATATTTGATGGCCAAAGTATAATAACCACCTGTGATAACGAATAATCAGTGCCTAATATAACAATAACCTACCTCAATTACTAATAAAATGTACGGTATCGAGTGAAAATGAGCATTATCAGTGACTGACACTCTCTAAAGCATATTTATCAAAGTGAAAGTGACACAAGACGCAATATTTGATGGCCAAAGTATAATAAACACCTGTGATAACGAATAATCAGTGCCTAATATAACAATAACCTACCTCAATTACTAATAAAATGTACGGTATCGAGTGAAAAAGAGCATTATCAGTGACAGTGACACTCTCTAAAGCATATTTATCAAAGTGAAAGTGACACAAGACACAATATTTGATGGCCAAAGTATAATAAACACCTGTGATAACGAATAATCAGTGCCTAATATAACAATAACCTACCTCAATTACTAATAAAATGTACGGTATCGAGTGAAAATGAGCATTATCAGTGACAGTGACACTCTAAAGCATATTTATCAAACTGAAAGTGACACAAGACACAATACTTGATGACCAAAGAATAATGAACACCTGTAATAACTAATAATCAGTGCCTAATATAACAATAACCTACCTCAATTACTAATAAAATGTACGGTATCGAGTGAAAATGAGCAATATTAGTGACAGTGATACCCTAATAAACATACTTTATATATTATAATTGGCCTCAAAATAACTATAAAAATATCAAATAAACATCACATTCTCAATATCAAACACTAAAATCGTCTAAGGGAGATAAACACTTTGGCGAGACGAGCGGCTAGGTGCGTCGTAGCCGTGGCCGGGGCGACGCATCCGAACGCGGGAAGAATTTTCCGCCGAAAAGCACTCGTCTTCCCGCGCTCACCATTATGCAACCAGAGGGGCTAGAGACCTCTACTCAACACCATTCTACAGAGGAAGGTTTGTGGAACATTTTTCGTTTTTATTCATAACATTACATGCCATATTCATTGAATTACAGAGCAGTTAACATAGCCCAAAGATCGTCAAAACACCCGGTACCGCAGCACAGTCGCGAGCTATAGTCCCCGGGGCTGGAGGGTTAAGGATTAGAAATCGTAATTTAAATGCAAAATACAAACTAGACAATGTAGAATTGGATATCTCAGAGTGTGCGAAGGATCTGGGGGTGCTCGTTAGTAATGATCTGAAACCCAGAAAACAGTGTATAAGTGTTAGGAATAGGGCATAATAGAATTCTAGGATTCATATCTAGGAGTGTTAGCAACAGGACTGCTGAAGTTTTCTTAAAACTATACTTAGCTCTAGTAAGACCCCATTTGGACTATGCTGTTCAATTTTGGTGCCTTTATTATAGAATGGATATCGACCCTTTAGAGGCAGTCCAAAGAAGAATGACCAAAAAGATACATAATATTAGACATTTTTCGTATGAGGAGAGGTTGAAAGTCTTAGGCCTGCACTCACTAGAGAGACGAAAATGTAGGGGAGACATGATAGAGGTATTTAAATGGATAAAAGGTTTAAATAAGGGCGATATAGATGAGGTATTAAAGCTAAAGAACGGCGACATAACCCGCTCAAATGGTTTCAAGTTAGATAAGTTTAGATTTAGGAAAGATATAAGGAAAGCACTGGTTTGGAAATAGAGTTGTTAATATGTGGAATGCACTGCCCAGAACAGTAATTAACTCAGAAACAGTTGAAATCTTTAAGCATAAGTTGGATTCCCATATGGGTGATATGGGCTGGGTGTGAATGGGAGCTGCTTCATGTGGGCCGCATGGCCATATGCAGTTTCCTGCGATCTTATGACATTATGTTGTTATGTAATTGGGGTTGGGTGTGACAGGGATCTGCCTTGTGTGGGCCGATCGTCTTTTTGCAGACTCCCATTTTCTTATGTTATGTTCTTATAATCAAAACGTTCTAACTTCTGTGATATAGCCTAGCTCTCCTTAACCCATTATTGTATCCCACGGCCGGTAACAAAACAATTTACCCAACAGCTACCCGTGGGATACAATAATGGGTTGAGGGGAGCTTTGCCGTCCTCACCCCCCATGACATATTGTCATCATCATATATATTACCAGCAGGGGCAAATACTGTAACAGCAAATAACAGCAGTTAAATTAGACGCGAATATAAGTGTGCGACTATGTAAAGAAAGCTGACAGTACGCCCGCTAACATAACTCTTACCGTTCATACTACTTTTTTTTTAAATTTACATTTACCTCTGAAGTGCGCATGGGGGGTATGAGACACCACACTCCTGTGCTGACGTATTTGAGCTGTTCCCATCACTAACATCGTTATTTTACCATAAATAGCATTAATACTTATCCATATGTGCCTATTATAGGTTGATTATAAAGGTATTAACCTGTTACAACAAAAAAACAAGTGGAAAGAGCGTTTGGATGGTCAAAATCGGCGATACAGGCCGGGAGTTACATAATGTATGGTTGAGGCAACCTCACTTCCCACCACTTTTCTCCACCTCTGGAGAGAGACTGTCGATCGATACTCTCTCTCTCTTGCACTCGCTTGCTAACAGTGATGACAATGCCCTGCTTGCAACTCGCTAATGTTAGCACGAAAATATACCGCAGAATAAGGGAATAACAGGGAAAATAGGTGATAACTGAAGGAGGGGAGGAAAGTGGGGAAGGAGGGGAGGTGGAGGAGTGATATTTGGCATGGCCCAGGGGCAATAAAAAATGAAAAAATAAAAAAATAAAACAAATTTTTTTTTTTTTTTTTTTGGTTATAAATGGATTTTTTTGTTTCCCTGACTCTTAAGAGTCTTCCCGCAGTCCGCCGGCGGAACTCTTAAGAGTCTTCCCGCAGGTCCCGGGTTAAAGGCTCTTAACAACTGTGAACAAGATTAATAGAGATTAAATATGATGCATTGACGGTATCATTCAAAGAGCCTACCGCCGCGATTCGCAAGTTCTGTGTGTTCGCTTCTCATTTAACCATATATGGGGGGTTGAGGGGGACAATGCCCCCTCAACCCCCCAGGACTTATTGTTATCATAATATATGACAGAATGAGGCAAATAGCTGCTGCCCGTGGGATAATTTAAGAAAAAAACTAAAGGTGTCAAATCCGACGCGCGTAGAGCGTGTGGGATAGGCCTAATTTAAGAAAAAAAAATAGGTGTAAAATCCGAGGCGTAGAGCTTGCAAATATTGCTTTAAATATATTCTGAAACAGATTTGCTCCCTCCAATTAATATTTATTAGCATAAATTCAGCCTAGTTTAGCCTATAAAACAAAAACTAACATTTGTTTAGCCTAGGCCTACATATAAAAAGAAAAACCCCACTCGTACTGTAATGATAAGCATAAATATGAGTATCTAAGTTACAAAGCAAATGTTTTGGTATAAAATAAACCATAAAATTGTCATCTTTCAACTGTTGAGGCATAAATATAAAAAAATCTGATACATTAGGAAAAAATGCGTTAAGAGTTGTGTTAGCGAGTGTATTTACGTAGTCGCACGCTCGCAGTTACATTCGCATCTAATTTGACTGTGGTTATTTGCCACTGCTGGTAATATATATAATGATGATGACAATAAGTCATAGGGGTATTAAGCCCCCTCAACCCATTATTGTATCCCACGGCCAGGCGTTGGGTAAATTCTTTTGTTACCGGCCGGGGGATACAATAATGGATTGAGGGGGGCTTTATCCCAGCAGTTAAATTAGACGCGAATGTAGGCCTAACTGCAAGCGTGCGACTAGGCTATAATTATATACAAAGCTTTTGGTATGCCCACAAATAAAACTCTTACCAAAACTGCAATTAGCCTATTTTTGTTTGTTTTTTCAGTCTAGGCTAAACTGTGGTAGGCTAGGCTAAATTCTTTAGCATGTGTAGGCCTGTGCTTTCCAATAGAAGTGAAAATATGTAGCCTAGCCTAATGCAATTTTACTAAAACCCAAGCCTACCTGAATATATGCAGAGCTCAACAGCAAAAACAAAAACAAATATGTTGAGTAGTGAAATAAAATTAAGCTAGGCCTAAGCCTGTTTTCTCATAGGCCTAATCACCTAATGAAGTTTACTATAACCTAATTTAAATTATTTCACAAAAATACTAATACCCAGCCTTCCTCATACATTATTTTCCATTGTTGTTGTTGGTGTTGTTGTTGTTCCCTAAGCTGCCTGGCCGAACAGCCCCGAGTCCTTGAGGAAGGCCACGGCCACGGTCGGGCTTTCCCACAGAGCTCTCAAATAGTGTAAATTGTGTTGTTGGCATAAGTGGTTGTGTGAAATGAAGTCTTCTATGATGTGTTTAATGGTATGGGGTGCTGTGTTACAACCCGGGCAGGTGTCAACGACGGAGTCATCCAGTCTCTTCTGATAGCTCAGAAGAGCTGGATGGTGTCCGCATCTCAGCCTGGCCAGGTGGACTCTGTCCTCGCGAGGAAGGGAGGATTCAGAAGGATGGATTTCGGGAGGTCGTGCTTGCAGCTGCGTGTTGTCTATGAGTGAGTGGATGGAACGGCGAGTGATATGAGTATGGATGTGCTTCCGGAAGTTGGTTTGGGGTGGGCAGGGAGGTGGAGAAGACAGTATTTGTGTGTGATAGCGTGTGCTGGGTGTTGTTTTGATATTTCTTGGTGTCTGTGGGTGTGTTGCCATGTAGTGTAGTGGGTGGTGTTGATTCGTGGAGGCTGGTGCCAGGAATTGAGTGCCTCTCATGTCTAGATGATCTTTGACTTTTAGGACTTTGGTTTCTTGATGTAGGTGATCTGTGGGTGTAGTAGCTGTGCACCCTGTGATGATTTTAAGGGCTTTATTTTGAATAGTCTGTAAGGTCTTATGATGTGTTTCAGCTAGGTTAGAAGCCCAGACCGGGCTTGCGTATTCCATAACTGATCTTATGTATTGTTTGTAGACTGTGGTGGTGGTTTCTTTGTTGTGTCCAAATTTCGTGTGGGCAAGTGATCTGAGGGCGTTAAGTCTGGGTGTCAGTTTCTTTTTCGTGTTTGTGGTGTGCTGTTTGAATGTCAGTTGGGTGTCGTATGTTACTCCTAAGATTTTGGGTGTGTGTGTGTGTGTTAGGGGTGTGTTGTTTATGTTGAGTCCCGGGACGTAATCGTGCTCTCCTGTCCAGCTTGTGAGGAGGGTTGCAGTGGATTTAGCTGGGGCTAAATTGAGTCTGTTTGTAGTGCACCATTCATGTAATGTGTCGAGATAGTCTCGAAGGAGTCTTGTTGCTGTGTCTGGGTTTTGGTGCGTGCTTGTGAGTGTTATGTCATCTGCGTAGGAGGCTATGGTTATTTGGGGTGAATTTGGTATATTTATATCATGCATGTGCAGATTGAAGAGTGCGGGTGACAGGACGGATCCTTGCGAGACTCCGTTTGGGAAATTTCTAATGCTAGATGACTGACAGGCAAAAGATACGTGTGCACATCTGCCTGCTAAGAAGTTGGCCAGCCATCGTTTTGTGTTGTTGTGCATGTTTGTGTTGTAGATTTTGTTTGTTAGGTTGTGGCGGGGGATGGCATCGAAGGCTTTACTAATGTCAAGTGTGGCAAGTACTGAACTGTGTGGTGGTCTAGCTGAGTTGATGCCGTCAAAAGCTCTTTGTGTAAGGTCTGTAAGAAGAGTGTTTGTGGAGTGCAATGGCCTGAATCCGTGTTGTGTTGGAGAAAGGGGTAAGTCAGGTGTCATCAGTTGTAGTACAAGGCGCTCTATGACTTTGGAGGGGGTGCAAAGGAGTGTGATAGGGCGGTGTGAGGAGGGTAGCGTGGGGTCTTTGTTAGGTTTGGGGAATGTGATGATGATACCATGCTTCCAGATGTCTGGTATTGTGTTGTGTGAGTAGCTGTAGTTTGATATGTTAGTGAGTGCTTGTGGTCCCAGGTGTCTGAGGTGAATGTTGCTTATGTTGTCTAGGCCACAGGCGGGTGAGAGCTTGAGACTGTTGATGATATGCTTTGTCTGGTTGTTGGTGAAGGGTGTATAGTCAGGGTCTGTGGGGAATTGTCTTTTGCGTCGGATGACACGTCGGTAGTCTTTGTGGGGTTTTAGGTGACTGACATGAGAAAAATGATTGATGAGAGTGTTTGCTTGTTGTTTACGTGAAGGAGTAGAGTCTGTTGTTGTGATTGCAGCATGTGATTGTGTTGTGTTGCTGTTGGAAAGTGTGATGCTGTTTAGTGTTTTGTGGAGTTTTTTGGGGTTTGTTTTGTGATCGAGTGTATGTAGGAAGTTATTCCAATTTAGTGTTTGTTGTTCTTGTATTTTGTTGTTAATCTGGATGTTGAGTGCTTGAATTTGTTGATTGATGTCTTGTATGTGGGGTGCTGGGGAGTGTTTCAGTGTGTCACGTTGTATGATGAGGTTTTGAATTTCTGGTGAGAAGTTGGGGTTGTGTTTTTTATGTTACCTCTTGGAATGTTTTTCTTGTCAGCGTTTTGGATAGTCGTGTTGAATGTGTGTACAGCATTGTTGATGTTAGTGATGGGTGTACTGTACATTTGTGAAAGCTTCCCAGTTAGCTCTTTTATAGTTAGTGTAAGTGTGTCTGTGGCTAGCTGGGGTGAGTCTTGTTTTGGTGGTGATAATGATCGGGAGGTGGTCTGACCCTAAGGTTCTGACCACCCTCCAGGATGTTGTGGGGGCGAGTTCGGGGGAGCAAAAGGTGATATCAGGAGATGATGGGGTGTAGAGGGCTTGGTGGGGAGTATGGGTATGCTGATGAATGTTATTGAGGATATTATAGGTTGTCTGCTTGGTGTTGTAGGACCAGCCCTCTGTCTGTGTCGGGGTTGTCGACAAACCAGGCCGACGTCTTTGCATTAAAATCACCACCCAGGATGATGTGTGGGGTGTTTGTGATGTGTTGTATTTGTGGTCTGTAATAATTTGGTACTGTAGGGGATGTTTGGGGAGGGATGTATGTGTTTATGATGGTAATGTTGGAGCTGTTGCCAGTGCGTATTTTAATTGATTTTATTTCTGTTGTGTTATCGGTTGGGAGGAGGAGGGATTTGGTATGTGCACTGTTGTCTATATATGTTATATCTTTATGTACCAGGGTGATGAGTCCACCGCCATTGCCGACGGCCCGGTCTTGTCGTATGGTGGTGAAATTGTGAAATGTAGGTGTTTTTTGTGTTGTACAGAGTTTTGTTTCTTGTAAGATGGCAATGTGTATGTTGTGTTGTTTGATGAAGTGTGTGAGTTCGTATTTCTTTGTGTTGATACCATCTATGTTTAGTTGAAGGATGTTAATGTTGTGTGTGCGGTGTATGTTGGGTGCTGCTGCACGAGGATGGGGTGGGGGTGGGGGAGGGGGAGGGGGTGATGGTGGGGGTGGGAATTGGGGTGCAGGAGATGAGGGTAGGAATGGATTAGGTTGGGGTGTGGATGGGCTGGGTGGGTTGGGGAGGAGAGGTGGACGGGTTTTAGGAGTGGGAGTGGATGTTATGGGCAGGTTATGTGGGTTAGGGAGGAGAGGTGGACGGGTTTCCATTGTTAAATAAGTTTGTGCTTAACTGCAGTAATGAAAGGTATAAACTAGCCAATGTCTAAAGACTTGGATCTGGCATAATTGGCATCACACATACTACGAAATTTAAGTAAAACTATGGGATAACCATGTTACTCAAGCAAAAATGCAATGCCGAAATTGCTAAAAAATGCATTAGAGTTAGTGTAAGTGCTTCCCTGAAGCAGAACAGAGGGTAGTAATATAAAAATAATAGCGACACAGCATATTTTGTGGGTAGAATGGCGATCGTGATGTCTGGGCGGTATAGCAGGAGTCTTCACAAATTATTTAAATATTACTCAATTGGATACAATAATCTAATAGTGTTGATAACGACACAAATAGGCATCTTATAGCATTGCTTTGTAATACACAATAAGAATGCAAGACAAAAATATCTTATATCTCAAAGGGGTTTGCGAAGAGGTGGGGTAGTCTTGTCTTGGCCTGAACTGGTAAACAAAAATAGCGGCGCAGGTCAATTACATATTTTCATAAAATATAGATAGGTTTGTATCATAATGATCAAATACATACATCATATTTGGATATACTTCGAATGAGAAATCGCTGAGATTAATAAGATAAGCTTTATGTCTACGATTACATTCAATAGTGAAGTATATACGATATAATTATTCAAAGACACGAACACGAAAAATATAGCTTGTCATCTAAGTCAGTGTTACCAGTAGAGCTACTTTAACGCTACATCTTAAAACGCTACATACTTCAATTTAGCTTCCATTTTCCCATAACTCCCAGGGATACTCTATAAATATCTAGAACCATTATACATTGTAAAACATGCAAAACAAACCAACAAAAAACATTCCAGAGTTGTGACATCATTCTAGAGATCGTTTGCATTTATTCAATATCGAGACGATATTCTAGTGGCTTTGGAGACCGGATCTAGCGATCCACTCACTCTGTCTATCTTACTGCGCAGACTCGAATCCAAACTTGTTATATATTATATAATTTAGCTACAATTGTCCAAACTGGTTATATTAAGTTATGGCAGTGAGTTAAGTGTGGGATGGAGTATGACTGAAAGTTTAAATCATAATTATTATGGGCATATAAGGTCTATGTCAGCATAAAGTTCGTAATAGCCGGATTAAGGCAAGCAAAGGAGCATAGGGAAAGGATTGTCCACTTCAACATGCTTGGTGGATATTGCCGACACCCAGCGCCCCCAAGCGGCTTATAGGTATAAACAAAATCTGCCAGGCATTAACCGAATGGGGAGGAGGCGTTTTATTCTTTAGAATTCCTTATTGTTCGTACATTCACACACTGTATACATGCAAGTGGTCTTCAGAGTATCATCTTAGTTTGTGTAAACAATATCAAGAGGGAAACAAATGGCTTGATCAACATGTTATCACCTATTGGCCTCTAGAGGCGCCACCGTCGCTGTAGAACAGATTTATTACATTGAGTGGGCTCTCCTCTTTTACAATACCAGATTCCTTGGTGAAGGCTGTCACACAGGCAATTGTCAAACTCTGAAGGGCCATATCATTCTTATTAACTAAGCATTTGGCAAAGGGAGGAATTGTTAAAAACCTTAGCCAATACTCTGCTATTCACCAAAAATAAATTTGAATTATCATTATTATTTGGTAGGGTAGGTATGTATAGGTAGGTTGGCTAAATAATTGGTGGAATTCGTAGGGACTCAAACTGTTTTGAGAGAGTTAAATAAAAAAAAAATAATAGATCTGAATAATAAATCGACTATGTTATTAAGCAAAACTGGGGGATGCGTGGAAGCCTATAGACTGTAGACGGTAAACTTTGTGTGGGTAGCGAATACGGTTTTAAAGTCATTTAACCCTCTCCGACATATGACGCAATTTTGAGCCTATTGGGGATACTTTAAAGTCTTTGTTACCATCAGGGGTATTTAGAAACCTTTAGTTTAGTTACTTCAACCTATGCAGTTGTCTTTGAGTAAGCTGTGGGCAGAAAACGAATTTTGGAGAGGTAATAATAAGAGTGAGAGAACTCTATTTCTTATTGCTAATCTGGCAACCTCTGCGTCATATGAGTCTGAAGGAGTTAAGAATAGACTGTTTTCAATGCTGCGGCCAAACTATTCCACGCATTTATATTCTTTTGGTATCAAAACGTTCGGAATCGCGAGCCTAACCCAACTATGGAAACATTGCTTTGATCATCGGCGTAGTTTTCAAGATGTGGAATTTTAAGTGGAATTAAAGTTTTTTTCAAGATTGCCCGAAAAAAACCCATGTGCAAAAGCAAAACCTGCTCTATAACATTTGCGGAGCATTAACATAAGAACATAAGAAAATGGGAGTCTGCAGAAAGCCGATTGGCCTAAGCAAGGCAGATCCCTGTCCCACACAACCCCAATTACAAAGCCCAATTATAGGCTCAACACTCTAATACCCTGAGGATCATCTTACCAAAACGGTTAGAGATTAACGCAGGATTACGGGGTCTGCAGAGCGCTGATTGGCCCAACCCTGCTGATCCCCCTTCACACCCAACCCTTCTCGTCCATATGCTTATCCAATTTTATCTTAAAGCTCCCTATCGTTTTTAATCCCACTATAGCACTTGGTAGTCCATTCCACCCATCTACAACTCTGTTACCAAACCAATATTTGCCTATATCTTTTCTGAAACGAAATTTATCTAATTTGAAACCATTGGTAGAGTTCTTTCGCTATCACTGAGCTTTAGTACATTTGTCATGTCCCCTTTGTTAATCCCACTAACCCACTTGAACACCTCTATCATATCCCCTCTAACTCTGCGTCTCTCTAACGAATGTAAGCCTAATTTCTTCAACCTTTCTTTATACGGAAGATTTCTAATATTATGGATCATTTTTGTCATTCTACGTTGCATTAGTAGTGGAGTCCATATGCCAAAGCCCAATCATTTCCTATGAGTACAAAACGAGTACAAAGGAAATCAAGCAACAACAGATCTAGTGACCCTTCCAGGCTGCTTGTCCTCCAAAACACTGAGGATCAAGTGTCCAAACAGTGGTTTAGAGTGGGTAAGGGAACATTGGAAAGGGAACTACTGCCCTGGAACTAATGTCCGTGGCAGGATTAGGAAGTTAGTAGGGGACAGATGGGTTAGTAACTGAAGGGGGGATAAAATAAAGTTTTTAATTTACAAACGCAGTCAGCGCGGGTTTGATGCGAGATATTTGTCTAAGCTGAGTTTAAATGAATTAACAGTGCTGCAGTCTATAACGTCTCGGGTCTCGGGGAAGCCCATTCCACAAGTTGACAACTCGATTGAAAAATAAATTCTTAGATTCGTGTGAGTTAAAAGATTTACCAATAATTTTGCAACCGTTTCCCCGCGTGTAATTAGATTGGTCGATAGTGAAGTACTTACTACAGTTCATATTGTCGATGCCTTTGATGATTTTGAACACTTGAATTAAGTCACCTCTTAATCTGCGCTGGGTTAAAGGAAATAGATTTAATTATCTAAGACCCTGTTCGTATGGTTTGTTCTTTAGGCTAGGTATCATTTTGGTAACTCTACGTTGAACTCGTTCTAGCTTGTTTATATCTTTTTGGTAATAAGGGCACCAGGATTGAACGCATTATTCCAGAAGAGGGCGGACTAAGGAATTGTAAAGGGTTAGGATAACTTCTTTGGATTTATGCTCAAATGAACTGCCTATAAAGCTAATTATTTTGTTTGCCTTCTTAACAACTTCTGAACATTGTTGACTCGGTTTTAGGTTACTCGATATTGTTACTCCCAGATCGGTTTCTCTGTTTACATTCTTAAGCTGAGTGCCATTCATCGAATAGTTTGATTTCTCATTTAGGTATCCGATATGTAGTACTTTACATTTATCCGCATTGAAACTCATTTGCCAAATTTGGGCCCAACATGACAATTTATCTAGATTGTGTTGCATATCATCAACTTGTTCTTTTGAGAGTACGCTATTTGCAAATTTTGTATCGTCAGCAAATTTTGAGATTGTACAGGTGAGACCCTCATCTATGTCGTTGATGTAAATTAGAAAGAGAATTGGTCCTAGTGCCGATCCCTGGGGTACCCCGCTACTTACATTGGTCCATTTAGATGCCTTACCGTTTATGACTACCCTTTGCTTTCTGTCGCTGAGCCAATTTTCTATCCATTTCAACACACCGTCTTGTAATCTATGCGCTTTTAGTTTTAGCAGTAAACGTTTGTGGGGAACTTTGTCAAAGGCCTTTTGAAAATCAAGGTATATATTATCTACAGCTTTACTCTCATCGTAGAGGTTGAGGATATCGTGGAAGAAGTCTAAGAGGTTTGTTAAACAGGAACTTTTTTACAAAAGCCGTGTTGAGTATCTTTAAGTAAGTTATTTGCCTCTAAGTGATTTACGAGTCTGTCTCTTATGACCGTTTCTAGCATTTTACATACAATTGAGGTTAAGCTAATTGGACGATAGTTACTGGGTAGGGATTTGCTGCCTTTTTTAAATATCGGTGTTACATTGGCTAGCTTCCACTGATCAGGCATAGTCCCAGACTGCAAGGATTCATTGAATAGCAATGTCAGTGGTTTGGAGAGCTCATCCTTAGCTTCCTTTAGAACTCTAGGCGAGATTGTATCAGGTCCAGGCATTTTATTTACCTTGAGTTTATCTAAACAATTCAATACTTCTCTCTCTGTAACGGTGATATTGCTTAGAACATCTGAATTATCAATCTGAATCGGCGATGGTGTAGGGATATCACTGAGGTCTTCGGTTGTAAAAACTGATGCAAAGAAGGTATTGAGGGCATTACTCATTTGTACTTCGTCTTTGGTGTATTCTCCATTTTCATCGACTAACGGTCCAACAGTTGAAGTAACAACTTTTTTCTTTCTGATGTAACTATAGAATTCTTTCGAGTTTGTTTTACTTTGATTCGCAACATGTAACTCCAGGGTCTTTTTACTTTGCTTAATTAACTTTTGGGCTTTGCGTCGTAGCTCTACAAATTTCACCCGTTCTTGTCATTTTGTGAGGATTTTAATCTATCATTAGCAAATTTTTTAGCAAGCAGACAGTCTGAAATATCTTTATTCCACCATTTGGGCTTATCATTATGGCCTGGACGCCGTATTTTCGATGGTATGCAGTCTTGCACTGCCTTAAGGTAAGTGGTTGTGAAACACTCCCAAGATGTATTTATGTCATTATTGTTAGTCAGAAAGCTCCAGTCAGTTTCTTTAAGCTTTGATTTAAGTTTATGAAAATTTGCTTTCTTGAAATTAGGGACTTTTTCAATACTGCTATTTGATTTGTTACTAGTAAAGTTTAAAGTGAAAGTTATCGTACGATGGTCGCTGTTACTGAATTCATCACCAACATTCAAATTCTCTATTAATTCTTCTTTTGTTGCGAGTACAAGGTCAAGCACATTATTACCACGGGTCGGAGATTGTACAAATTGAAAAAGTGAACTCTCTTGCAAGTTAGCATAGAGGTCGTGTCCAGAGTGTGAAGTAAGAATATCACCCCATTTAGTCACGGGTAAGTTGAAATCGCCAAGAACTACGGTATCATGTATGTTAGTTATTTCTGCAATTTGTTCATAAATTTCACTGTCAGTTTGCACTGATTGAGCTGGGGGTCAGTATAATAGAGCTAGTGTTATTTTAGTTCCTCGTTTATTATTTAATAGTACGTAAGATATGTCTATATTCGCAATTAGAGGTTTTGACATTAAGACGGGATTAAGACTTTCCTTTATAAAAAACAGAACTCCTCCTCCATTTCTATTGATCCGACTTTTCTCAAACATTGTATAACCAAGAAGCGTATATTCGGCTAAAAAGTCTCTGTCTTCCGTATTTAACCAAGATTCTGTAATGCCGATTATATCATAATGTTCTGTAAACACGATTTCCTCTAGATCTGAAAATTTATTGCGTATGCTACGAGCATTTACATAAAACACGTTAAGAGTATTAGAGTTGGATGTTACTGATTGTGCATTGTCTGAATTTTCAGTTCGTATTTGACTTACACTACCCTGTCTGGATACCACCGGTTGACCCCGTTTTTTGAACGGAAATCCTTGACTGCATCGTTCAGCGGACAACCAAGATGTGCAGCTCCTACTTCATTGAGATGTACACCATCTCCTGAAAACAAAGATTTATCATAGTAAAAATGATCCCACGTGTCGACAAAGCCGATGTCCTCCTCCCTGCAAAGTTTGGCTAGTCGGCGATTTGTACTGGTGACCTATGTTGTAGAATCGGTTTTCTACATCAATCCGGGGAACAATTCCTGAAATTAAGATTCTATTAGATTTTTCCTTGAAGGACCTGATCAGCCGCCGGTACTTGCAAAGTAGTTCCTCTGACCGCGTCCGTTGGACATCGTTAGATCCAACGTGGATGACGTACGTAGTGCTTGCGGGGGCGAGCCTGGAACCCTCTTCCACAGCCGCAACAATGTTGTCCACGCCGCCACCTGGGATACAGATTCGCTTTCTGGTCCTGGGTGCCCTGGCACAGAACTCGGTTAGTTGGCCACGGACCATGGAGTCGCCCACAAGCCAAACTTCTTCCGTTTCCTCTTCCTCGTCAATAGCAAGAATTTTGAAGCGGTTTTGGCATGTTGTCGGGATGACCTTCCTGGTATTGGTACTGGGATGCACATTGTTTCTCACTAACTGAAAGTTGTCCTGGGGGGGAGTGAGAGTAGAGTCATTATTATTTTCTGCAACATCTAAGGTAGCTGCTGGTGTCGGTACCGGTACCGGTACTGTATGCACTGGAATGGCGGTTGACATTGTAGTGGTTTCTTGGGCCGACGGCACTCCTACGTTGAGTGTGTCAAATTCTTGAAGGGATTCAAGCTTCGCAGTCAGGGCATCGATCTTGCGGTGAGCTGCATTCAATTCATCCGCAATCTTCTCTCGGAGCTGGCAAAATCTACAAATTTGGACATCAGTATCAACAAACATGGTCGGGCCAAATTTGCCGGAACAACTCGTGAAGGTTCGTTGCGGCGCCATGACGATATAATCACAATATGCCTGAAAATCACACAAATTTATGTTAGCACTATGGTACAATTAAAGCCTGAAAATCACAAATGGACTAGAAATTTGTTACAAAATTTACTGGACAAAAAAATGGGAGAGGGTTAATGTAGCCTAGTGAGAAAACTGGAAAGCAGTATACAGTACAGTAACAACAAATATTTGTTAGCAATATGGTACAATTAATGCCTGTAAATCACAAAAAGAATATGTTAATCACAAAAAGAATATTATGCCTGTATATCACAAAAAAATATGTTAGCAATAGAACACAATTTATGCCTGAAAATAAAACAAAAATTTATGTTAGCAGTATGACGCAGTTAAAGCCTGAAAATTGCAAATATACTAGTAATTTGTTACAAAATTTACTGGAAAAAAAAGTTGGAGAGGGTTAATTTAGTCTAGTGAGAAAACTGGAAAGCAGTATACAGTACAGTAACAAAAAATATTGGTTAGCAATATGGTACAATTAATGCCTGTAAATCACAAAAAGAATATGTTAGCAATAAAACACAATTTTATGCCTGAAAATAAAAATAAAATTATGTTAGCAGTATGACACAGTTAGGCTAAAGCCTGTACTGTATATTAGTTTATACAGTGGTCGACACAATAATAATAATAATGGAGTTAGTAATATCCCTGGCAAGAGTGTGAGAGGCCTATTAATATGGTGACAAGTATCTGAAATGCGATTAATAAATAGGCTATCAAAAAGTATTACAGTAACTAAATTATTCTAACCCAATATTAAAACTATATTGACAAATTTTAGTGTGTGCGATTTATATAGATAACCAAGATAAAAAGTTCAACCAAGTACAGTATTGGCTATACTTTGATATATAAAATACAAGATGAGTGGGAGAGACGGTATTTAGGCGTCACATTTTTCGGGAAATCGGCTGCCACGGACCTGTTTGGCCGCCATGCCGGATGTTTAGCATACCAAAAATTGCCCAATACAAAAACGCACCTCTTGTGAAAGTTTGATCCCGATCCAAAAAGCGGTTCTGGAGTTATTGCGTAAAAACCAGCGTGTAAGAATAATTTGGATGAATAAGTGGGTTTAACCCTTGTCTAGGGTGTTTTGGGCTATTTTGGGCATATTCAGGCCCTCCTGAATGATCAATCAAGTATCTGCATGAAAAGAAATGTATTCAGCAAAAAACTAGGCGCTAAAAGCTTCAAAATGAGACCAGAACGAGCTACGTAGCACTCGTGGTTCTCATGCAGTGGTGCCACCAACATGGGAGTTTAGCGTATAGCAGTATATTTTCCCCAGCTATGCTCACTACTGGCTACACTGCCGGCCTCTCGAAAACACAGGGAGCATGAGTCAGTGGGTGGCGGTAAGCCCTGGGTGTCGGACGTGTGGCCTGCTGTGCTCCCGGCCATTTGCACTCTATTTTAACCCTTTAAAAGCCTTAATAATGCTCCTAACTTGCTGCAAATTGGTGCACGACTTAAGTCGAGCGCCACTCTTTAAGGGTTAATGATTACAATAGGGGTTCCCCGTAGGAGTCCAACCCCTAATAATAATAATAATAAAATTATAATAATAATACAAATTATTATAAACATAATACAAATAATTATAATAAAAATTACAATACTAATACTTGTCGGCTTATTGATCACTTGCAGCCTTGAGACGGAAAATCTATAGAGTTTTTCTTAACTTAGGTAAGGTACACTGCTTATTCTACCTTAACTATGAGGTCACATGCGACGTTTGGCGACCTTGAGGTGGGTGTGTGTGTGTGTGTGTGTTTATGAATGTGTGTGTGTGTGTATGGATGTGTGTGTGTGGCGTATGTTTGTGTGGTGTTTGTGTAAGTGTGTAAGAGAGTGTGTGTGAGTGATGTGTGTGTATTTATTAGTGGCCCCTCCATCATTGACGAACATGCCTATTACATAAGGCATCCTCTTCAAACACTAATCCGCCGTAGTTTGAATCTACCGCGCAGAGCATTTAAAAACTGAGGAGCCTTCATCATGAGCGCACTCGACCTCACTCATGGCTTCAGTCATTATGAATTGGGTTCTCACTACGAAAAAACTTCGTAAAAAATAAAAACAAAAAGAAAATAAGAATAACTATCCAATAAGCTTTCCATCATATCGTGGATGTACTTGTGTGGATCTTTGACCAGACGCTGATTCAGGCGTCATTCCTCCTTCTCTGCTCTGCGCTCAGCCTGCCCGGACGTGTCTCCCCACGCTCCGCTGGTTCCGCATTTGTTGCGTCCCTAGTGAGTTTTTTCTCATTTGTTTACTCCGGGATGTATCGAGTAAGGTTAGGATATGCGTAGCAGGAGTGTCCTGGGCTGGTTGCCCGCAGTGCAGTGTATTTTGGGTCGTGTGTTTAGGGCATCTATTTCGGATGTACCCTCGTGGTCCTGTTGTGATCTTTTCACAGTTGAGTTAGCTTGTGATGCAGGCGGCTTTCATTACGCGTGAATTAGGCTGCCTTTTATCTTTCTGATGAGGTAAGCGTTGCTTCTGACGTTCCCAGCGTATTTTTCTTTACTTAGTGAAGTTTTTTCTGGGTCCCGAGTCAGTCTTCCCTTTGCCGGAAGTGTTTGTTACAGTGGTGTGTTGGCGGTGGTTCCTGTTGTGATATTTTCAGTGTTTTTTGTTTATATTTCAACATTTCTGATGCCGTCTACTTAGTAGGCCAGCCGCTCGTAGCTTTGCCAAATGTACTAGTGTTATTATTTTATTGTATAAATATGTCCTACTGTGTCATGTGTATCCGGGTTTAGTTGTGTATTGGCTAATTCCTCGGACTATGTTTGTTTCCTGGTTTAGTTGTGTATTGGCTAATTCCACGGATTATTGTGTGGACCTAGGTTAGTCGTGCTTGGCTTTCTCTCGAGTCCAGTGTACGTTCAGATGGTGTCTGTTCGGGGTGGGTTATTTTCCGGCGGGTTTTTTCTCGGTTACACCATGAAAAAACCCGGCCGAGAGCCGTGTTGGGCCACGCGTGGTGTCAACACAGGCTTGTGTCCCCGGCGATGAGGTGTCTGTGGCTCTCCAGGACTGCGTCTCTGTGTTGGTGCCTGTTGTCAGGCTCCCTTTTTAAATCCCGGCGGAATGGTTGTACCCATCTAAAACATTGTTCATGCGGACATATGTTATGAGGTTTTTCTACCCGGTTTTACAAACCACAGGAAAAACCTAGCTGTTGTTAAGGGCTTTCCTCCCCGGCGTTCTTTTACAAAGAAGTGGGGACAGGAACTTATGGGGTTAACGTTTTGACATCTCACCCGGTGGGTGCACCTTGGTAGGGTGGGATGAACGACTAGGTCATTCAGTTAGTTAACCGATCCATTTTAGGTATACTATATGTATCACCGCCTTTTTACACTTACGGCAATCGAAGGTTCAATTAGGGTTAACATCGTGTTGCACACCCGGCGGGTGCTCCGGAGAGGAGGAAATAAGGAATTTACAATTCAAATTACGATAACCTATTAATTGAGAGATACGGTTATGTTTCGCCGCCTTCAAACTTACGGCGATCTTTTGTGACAATTCGTTAGAAATCAGATCTCGTATCAGCCTGCCCTGTGTTATTCTGCTAAATAATTCAAGGGCCGGCGTCTTTGTGGGGGGTTGTTTTCCAGAAAAATTGAATTTTGAAACAGTCACCTCCAGTAAAACTATAAACGCCATTCTGGTCCTTTATATTATGTCAGAGGGTATTCTTCACTTTCTTTAAGATATGTTTAGATATTCTGATCCCCTCCGCATAGCGAGCTGTGATCGTTGTGTCATTACATCTCGTTACCCGGCGGGTTATTAACACTTGTGTGCGAACATGTTGGGTTAACCTTATGAGCATTAATTCCTGGAAATTTTTTTTTTTCCAGAGCTGGGCTCCGGCGGACCAATACAGACCCGGCAGTAGTTTTCCCCACCAGTCTCTGTCATGGCTACCTTAGCCCCAGTCTTTGCTTTATGCATTACCCCTGCCTGTACCGGTATCCCTATTTTTGTGCACACTTTTTGCATCAAATGTGTTAAATGTCTAGACCGTTCAAGGGGTCTGTGGGTGATGCGCAACTGTTCCTTTTGCTCCCAATTAAGTGTCAAGGTCCTCCGCGACAATGATAAGACCGCAGCGGTCGCATTAAGAGAAATTAGGCAACAGATGTCAGCATATACTACAATTGTAGCTCATAAATCACTTCAATGTGACAACGTCCCTCTGTGGGATAGGCTGCTGTTTGAACACCCTCCCCCTAAACGTACCTCCCGAGTAACTAGTCATAAGCCGGCGGAGACTGGTCAGGGTTCTGTGTCTTCTGCTGCTACTCCGAAACGTCCAAGAGAGCCTACACCCCCGGCGGTAGCCTCCTCGTCTCGGGAGAGATCTCGGTCTAGGTCACCTCTCAGACACCAGCCACCTAGTCTTGCCTCTTCACCATCGAGTAAGAAGAGTAGGACGGGAATTTCCACCAGTGGTCACGGCGATAAATCCTCCAGATCAAAGAGTAGTTCACGGTCACACCGCAGCCATAAATCTTCGAAAAAGGATTCCCATAGTAGAAAGGCCTCCCTACATTCGCCAGTTTCTAGTACTTCTCATCGTACCTCTACCCCAGACAGAGTTTGTGTTCGGTCTCAAGAGCCCAGTACAGTGCCGGTACCTAAGGATGATTTACCCATTAACATTTTAACCCTGGAATTGGAGAGTTCAGGGGGTTCAGTGATTGAGAGTGTTTCAGACTCACAAGAGAGTGTAGGCCAAGGCCTCGGTGTTTGGCGATTTTCTCGGCCGGGGTCTGACCACCCACTTCCAGCTCACCCTAGTCACACAGTGGCTGACGTCCACAGGGACGCGGCGATCCCATCCTCTATTCCTGACTTATCTTGGCAACAAGGTACCCCAGCTTCGGCGGGTTCTTCTCAGGAGGATCAGGAGGAAAAAGACGAGGTTTCAATAATTTCGGATATGGAAGGGCAAGAGTCGGGTTCAGGCTTAGACGCCGCACAGGATAATAATGATTCACCAGTAAGTACATCATCAAGTCATTTTGTCACTGCACAGGAAATTGATGGGCTCCTTAGTAATGCCTTATCTAAATTTTTTGGCCAACAACAGGAAGCTCCCACAGTGGACTTGGGAGCTCCCACGACAAGTTCTACGGTACGGCCTCTGATGACTTCTATTGCTTTAACTCAGATCCCTCACCCTCCCACTCTGTCACCATCAGTGGTTACTAGGCCTGCTACGGCGGCATTGACCACTTCGAATGTAAGGGTGATAACGGATGTTAATCCACCCCCTCTAGACAAGGCGCCTCTCAGAAAGGTAGCTATGCCCTTGCTTTACGGACCAGACGAGTCATGGGTCCTTTTGACCCCCACTAAACCAGAGCTAGCCCAACCTACCTTGTCAGGGGAACTCCCAGTACCGCGTGAGTGGGTCATCCAGGGCAACAAATCTAAGAAATTAAGGGCCTTGGATACTTTGGGAAATGTACTAGATGTTAATATAAAGGCTATACATAGTTATTATCACCAGGACTATTTTGTTTATGCTTCTAAGCCAGCTTTACCCCCTGCCTCAGCTTCAAAATTGTTTTCAGACTGGTCTAAGCTGGACGGGTTTAATGATATTAAGACTGTCAGCTCTCACTCCCGAACTTGATTTACAAACCGTCACAGACCAAGCAGCTAATCCAGTCTTGAAGGTGGGGCAGTTGGGTCCAGGACCTTGGGTGGAATGGGAGACAGAGGCTCAAAACTTTGCGACCACATTTACTTCCAAAACTTCCCACCAGATCCCTCAAGATACTCATTCTTGGTTCTCCATGCCAGTGTGTTCTGCCGGCGGAGTCCCTTCAGCTTTGTTTGCTTTCTTAGCTGCCCCTAAAATTAATCTTTGTGAGCTAAAAGACCCTTTCACTACCCCTACCCCAACTCACCTAGACAGAGAATTTAGGCTAAGGGGGAAAGCTTTTCGCCTATTCTCCCAATACATAGTGTCTCAACAGATAGCAAAGTCTTTGCTCCGGTCCACTCAGGCAATCGCAGACGCGGATGCCAGACGATCGGTTGAATTGTCCCGGCGACTGCTTCTTCAGTCGTCAATCCAATCTCTAGGTGACATCCGCACCGCCTTGCTTGAGGCGGTACGAGCGAGGCAAGACCTCAGAATGTCTTTAGTCCGCAAACTGCCTGATCGCATTGCAAATCAGGTGGTCATGTCACCAGTACTTACTCCCTCTTTAATGTCCCCTGACGTGTGGCGTACGGTGTTTAATATGGCGCAGGCTTTTAACCCTCCGACCCCGGCTAGGGAATATCGTAACTGTACTCTGTGTCCGGGGGTTTTCAGGAATTTTGGTACAAGTTGACTCACATGTTACTCCTGAAATACATTACACAAAGTTATAAAAAAAACAGAAAAATGTAGCACAAACCTTCATGTGTAGAATGCCGTTGAGTAGAGGTCTCTAGCCCAAGTGATTGCATAATGGTGAGCGCGGGAAGTGGAGTGATTTTTATGCGTGAAAATCATCCCGCGTTCGGATGCGTCGCCTTGGCCCAGGCCGCGGCTCGTCGCGCCAAACTTTTTACCTCCCGGAGGCGATTTTATGTATTGATAGTGATGTTATTATAGTTATTTGTAGTCCAATTATATAAAATATGTGTATTAGGCTATCATTTTCACTAATATTTCACATTTTCACTCGATACCGTAGTTTTTATGAGTAATTGAGGTAGGTTATTGTTATATTAGGCACTGATTATTCGTTATCACAGGTGTTTATTATACTTTGGCCATCAAATCTTAGGTCTTGTGTCACTTTCACTTTGACAAATATGCTTTAGAGAGTGTCACTGTCACTGATAATGCTCATTTTCACTTGATACGGTACATTTTATTAGTAATTGAGGTAGGTTATTGTTATATTAGGCACTGATTATTCGTTATCACAGGTGTTTATTATACTTTGGCCATCTAATATTAGTTCGTGTGTCACTTTCACTTTGGTAAATATGCTTGAGAGAGTGTCACTTTCACTGATAATGCTCATTTTCACTTGATACGGTACATTTTATTAGTAATTGAGGTAGGTTATTGTTATATTAGGCACTGATTATTCGTTATCACAGGTGTTTATTATACTTTGGCCATCTAATATTATGTCATGTGTCACTTTCACTTAGTTATATGCTTTGTAAACGTTTTATATACAATTTATTGTGTCTTTTTTCACTTATTTATATATGTTTTCATAATACATGACTTTTTTTATCACAATACACCTGTACATTGTTTTATTTCCACTTGTTGCCTATATACATACATATTGTCAGTCTTTGGTACTTTCACTATGATTATTAGTTAGTACTCCTGCTTGCTGTGGTATTCAGCAAAGCACGGTATAGGACATAGTGACAGTCGGCACTCCACACACTGCATGGTGGTCTTTTTCTGCTTCCTCGGCCTCACCTGGCTGTTCCAGCAGACATGGCACCGCCTTCTGCTAATGGTGACTCCATCTCGTTCCAGAGGCAGGTAACCGAGCTTGTGCACACTTACAAACTGTGCAGCCTGCATGCGGTCCTGAACGGGGCGCCCAGGTTGTGCCACTGCCCTCTGTGGCATAGCATACCTGTCCAGGAGCTCCACCAACACCTGTTTTTGGAACCTCCGCAGGCTACTGAACTTCCTGGGTGTGCGCGGATTCCGAAGCCTGTAGATATTATAGGCATTCAGCATTGACATGTCCACCATGTGCAGAAAGAACTTTTTGTACCATCTGCACGAGGTACGCAGACAGTCGATGAAGCCTATCTGCATGTCGGACTTGTCCACCAGCCTCATATTGATGTTGTAGTCCAGGACAGCATCGGGCTTGGTCACCCTGACTTTGGTGCGGCGATCCACCTTGCCAGTCTCAACCATTTCCCCCTTGTGGACGGTGCTCAGGATGTTGACCTTCCGCTGGTCGTGCCAGTGGATAGCCAGAATGGGTCCCGACTTCTTCTTGAAGACATCGCCTTTCTTTGTTTTAGGAGGGAAACTTGGCATGCCCTTCCTTTTCCCTCGTACTGTGCCTACAGTCCCCGTCTGGCGCTCATGGAGGTACTTTGAGAGAGTGGGGGACGTGTAGTAGTTGTCCGTGTAGAGGACGTGATTCTTTTCGAAGTACCGGTTCATCATGGCTTGAACCACTGCTCCGC
Source organism: Lithodes maja (assembly GCA_037953745.1). Taxonomy (NCBI): domain Eukaryota; kingdom Metazoa; phylum Arthropoda; class Malacostraca; order Decapoda; family Lithodidae; genus Lithodes; species Lithodes maja. Next base: position 38,259 of record JBAKBP010022178.1, read on the forward strand.
CAAAGCCAATGAGGGGGTCTATTGCCACGTCCCCTTCCTTCCCGCTGTAGACCAGGAAGTCCAGGACATAGCCAGTTTGGCAATCGCACAGCACAAAGAACTTTATACCAAAGCGATGTCTCTTTGAGGGGATGTACTGCCTGAAGCTCAGCTTTCCCCGGAACAGCACAAGAGACTCGTCAATACAGACGTTGCAGAAGGGCATGAAGTAGGACGTGAAACGTTCTCTCATCATCTCGTACAACGTCCTAATTTTCCACAGTTTGTCAGGGAGATGCATGTCGGTGTTGGTGACAAGATGGAGCGCTCCGAGGATGTCGAGGTACCGGTCCCGAGAGATGTATTTCCCGAAGGCAGGGGTGGATATTAGATCTTTGGTGATCCAATAGTCAGCCAACCTGTGCTTCTTCACATGAGGCATTAGCATGGTGATTGCCAGGAACACCATGAACTCGGGATGAGTCACTGGGGTCCACCGCTTCATGTGGCCCTTGGTCACCTTGCCAAAAAAGTTAACCTGGATTTGGTAATGCTTATTTGTCTCTTTTATGACAAAGTCAGTAACCTCCTTATCAAAAAAAGCCTCAAAAAGCTCATGTGGTCGAGCATTGGGGCCTGCAGGAAAACTTGGGGTAACTCCTGGAGCATCCTGTACCTCATCAAAAGGGGTTACATCAGGGTCAATGACTTCATCAGCAGCCACATCCTGCCAGTTGAAAACATAAAATCCGTCCTTCTGGCGACGCTGACGAGGAGCTACAGCGGGGGCAGCACGCCCACGAACTTTGGCGGCGCGAACCCTAGGGCGGCCAGGAGCGCGACGGCGCCCAGGCCCAGCCCGGCGGCCAGCCAGGCGGCCAGGGCGGCCAGGAGCACGACGGCCCTGGGCAAAGCGTCTGGGTTGAGGGTCGTCGATGTCCATAAATTCGTCATCGTCGTTGTCGTCAGAGCCGTCATCTTGCCCTGACGGTGGACCCAGGTAATCATGGCCAGAGTCGTCTGTGAGGTGCCCTTCATCTTCAGAGCCCCCCTCATATTCTTGCGGGGAACGAATGATGC
>JBAKBP010022179.1:0-39317 GCA_037953745.1 Lithodes maja
GTATAGTACACCTTATATACAGACTACACACAACAAGGTATAGTACACCTTATATACACACAACAAGGTATAGTACACCTTATATACACACTACACACTACAAGGTATAGTACACCTTATATACACACTACACACAACAAGGTATAGTACACCTTATATACACACAACAAGGTATAGTACACCTTATATACACACTACACACAACAAGGTATAGTACACCTTATATACACACTACACACAACAAGGTATAGTACACCTTATATACACACTACACACAACAAGGTATAGTACACCTTATATACACACTACACACAACAAGGTATAGTACACCTTATATACACACTACACACAACAAGGTATAGTACACCTTATATACACACTACACACTACAAGGTATAGTACACCTTATATACACTACAAGGTATAGTACACCTTATATACACTACAAGGTATAGTACACCTTATATACACACTACAAGGTATAGTACACCTTATATACACTACAAGGTATAGTACACCTTATATACACTACAAGGTATAGTACACCTTATATACACACTACAAGGTATAGTACACCTTATATACACTACAAGGTATAGTACACCTTATATACACACTACAAGGTATAGTACACCTTATATACACTACAAGGTATAGTACACCTTATATACACTACAAGGTATAGTACACCTTATATACACTACAAGGTATAGTACACCTTATATACACACTACAAGGTATAGTACACCTTATATACACACTACAAGGTATAGTACACCTTATATACACACTACAAGGTATAGTACACCTTATATACACACTACACACTACAAGGTATAGTACACCTTATATACACACTACAAGGTATTGTACACCTTATATACACACTACAAGGTATAGTACACCTTATATACACACTACAAGGTATAGTACACCTTATATACACACTACACACTACAAGGTATAGTACACCTTATATACACACTACAAGGTATAGTACACCTTATATACACACTACACACTACAAGGTATAGTACACCTTATATACACTACAAGGTATAGTACACCTTATATACACACTACAAGGTATAGTACACCTTATATACACACTACAAGGTATAGTACACCTTATATACACACTACACACAACAAGGTATAGTACACCTTATATACACACAACAAGGTATAGTACACCTTATATACACACAAGGTATAGTACACCTTATATACACACTACACACAACAAGGTATAGTACACCTTATATACACACAGCAAGGTATAGTACACCTTATATACACACTACAAGGTATAGTACACCTTATATACACTACAAGGTATAGTACACCTTATATACACTACAAGGTATATTACACCTTATATACACACTACAAGGTATAGTACACCTTATATACACTACAAGGTATAGTACACCTTATATACACTACAAGGTATAGTACACCTTATATACACTACAAGGTATAGTACACCTTATATACACACTACAAGGTATAGTACACCTTATATACACACTACAAGGTATAGTACACCTTATATACACACTACACACAACAAGGTATAGTACACCTTATATACACACTACACACAACAAGGTATAGTACACCTTATATACACACTACACACAACAAGGTATAGTACACCTTATATACACACTACACACAACAAGGTATAGTACACCTTATATACACACTACACACAACAAGGTATAGTACACCTTATATACACACTACACACAACAAGGTATAGTACACCTTATATACACACAACAAGGTATAGTACACCTTATATACACACTACACACAACAAGGTATAGTACACCTTATATACACACTACAAGGTATAGTACACCTTATATACACACTACACACAACAAGGTATAGTACACCTTATATACACACAACAAGGTATAGTACACCTTATATACACACTACACACAACAAGGTATAGTACACCTTATATACACACTACAAGGTATAGTACACCTTATATACACACTACACACAACAAGGTATAGTACACCTTATATACACACTACACACAACAAGGTATAGTACACCTTATATACACACTACACACAACAAGGTATAGTACACCTTATATACACACTACACACTACAAGGTATAGTACACCTTATATACACACTACACACAACAAGGTATAGTACACCTTATATACACACTACACACAACAAGGTATAGTACACCTTATATACACACTACACACTACAAGGTATAGTACACCTTATATACACACTACACACAACAAGGTATAGTACACCTTATATACACACTACACACAACAAGGTATAGTACACCTTATATACACACTACACACAACAAGGTATAGTACACCTTATATACACACTACAAGGTATAGTACACCTTATATACACACTACACACAACAAGGTATAGTACACCTTATATACACACTCTAACAAGGTATAGTAACACCTTATATACACACTTACACACAAAACAAGGTATAGTACACCTTATATACACACTACAAGGTATAGTACACCTTATATACACACTACACACAAACAAGGTATAGTACACCTTTATATACACACTACACACAACAAGGTATAGTACACCTTATATACACACTACACACAACAAGGTATAGTACACCTTATATACACACTACACACAACAAGGTATAGTACACCTTATATACACACTACACACAACAAGGTATAGTACACCTTATATACACACTACACTACAAGGTATAGTACACCTTATATACACACTACACACAACAAGGTATAGTACACCTTATATACACACTACACACAACAAGGTATAGTACACCTTATATACACACTACACACTACAAGGTATAGTACACCTTATATACACACTACACACAACAAGGTATAGTACACCTTATATACACACTACACACAACAAGGTATAGTACACCTTATATACACACTACACACAACAAGGTATAGTACACCTTATATACACACTACAAGGTATAGTACACCTTATATACACACTACACACAACAAGGTATAGTACACCTTATATACACACTACACACAACAAGGTATAGTACACCTTATATACACACTACACACAACAAGGTATAGTACACCTTATATACACACTACAAGGTATAGTACACCTTATATACACACTACACACAACAAGGTATAGTACACCTTATATACACACTACACACAACAAGGTATAGTACACCTTATATACACACTACACACAACAAGGTATAGTACACCTTATATACACACTACACACAACAAGGTATAGTACACCTTATATACACACTACACACAACAAGGTATAGTACACCTTATATACACACAACAAGGTATAGTACACCTTATATACACACTACACACAACAAGGTATAGTACACCTTATATACACACTACACACAACAAGGTATAGTACACCTTATATACACACTACACACAACAAGGTATAGTACACCTTATATACACACTACACACAACAAGGTATAGTACACCTTATATACACACTACACACAACAATCACTATATCTGGGCCGTGGACAATTATGTACAGTCTGGCACATAAGTTCTGTCCCTCGTTGTGATCTTATGTAGGAAAGTAAAATAGTATGAATATATAAGCTATACCTCTAGGACTTAAATGGGTAAATACGATCTCGATAAACCTTCTTCATAACACAGGTCCTTCATAAACTGCATATAATCACTAATTTATACCTCTACTGTCCTCTAGGACTTAAATGGGTAAATACGATCTCGATAAACCTTCTTCATAACACAGATCCTTCATAAACTGCATATAATCACTAATTTATACCTCTACTGTCCTCTAGGACTTAAATGGGTAAATACGATCTCGATAAACCTTCTTCATAAGACAGGTCCTTCATAAACTGCATATAATCACTAATTTATACCTCTACTGTCCTCTAGGACTTAAATGGGTAAATACGATCTCGATAAACCTTCTTCATAACACAGGTCCTTCATAAACTGCATATAATCACTAATTTATACCTCTACTGTCCTCTAGGACTTAAATGGGTAAATACGATCTCGATAAACCTTCTTCATAACACAGGTCCTTCATAAACTGCATATAATCACTAATTTATACCTCTACTGTCCTCTAGGACTTAAATGGGTAAATACGATCTCGATAAACCTTCTTCATAACACAGGTCCTTCATAAACTGCATATAATCACTAATTTATACCTCTACTGTCCTCTAGGACTTAAATGGGTAAATACGATCTCGATAAACCTTCTTCATAACACAGGTCCTTCATAAACTGCATATAATCACTAATTTATACCTCTACTGTCCTCTAGGACTTAAATGGGTAAATACGATCTCGATAAACCTTCTTCATAACACAGGTCCTTCATAAACTGCATATAATCACTAATTTATACCTCTACTGTCCTCTAAGACTTAAATGGGTAAATACGATCTCGATAAACCTTCTTCATAACACAGGTCCTTCATAAACTGCATATAATCACTAATTTATACCTGTACTGTCCTCTAAGACTTAAATTGGTAAATACGATCTCGATAAACCTTCTTCATAACACAGGTCCTTCATAAACTGCATATAATCACTAATTTATACCTCTACTGTCCTCTAAGACTTAAATTGGGTAAATACGGTCTCGATAACCTTCTTCATAACACAGGTCCTTCATAAACTGCATATAATCACTATGTTATACCTCTACTGTCCTCTAAGACTTAAATGGGTAAGTACGATCTCGATAAACCTTCTTCATAACACAGGTCTTTCTTAAACTGCATAATTATAATCATCTAATTTTAGCCAGAATCAAAGGTAAAAAGGCGTCATGGTACTGAAGGGGTTAATAAAAACAATCGCATTTGACCCATTGCGAGTTTCGTTCTATAAGGAAGTTGGAGCTGTTGACATCGATATTGAGCAGAATTACCAGCTGAATTATTATTGTCATAGAAAATTCATAAATACATAAAACCCACTTCAACATACCTTTTATACATACAAATAACTACATTATTATTGTACTTCTATTTCATATCAATGTTTATGGCTCCAACTTCCTTATAGCCTGAAACTCGCAAGCGGTCAATTGCTTCAATTGCTTCAACACCATGACGTCTTTTTACCTTTGATTCTGGCTAAATATAATGATTATATGCAGTTTAAGGACCTGTGTTATGAAGAGGGTTTATTGAGATCGTATTTACCAATTTAAGTCTTAGAGGACAGTAGAGGTATAAATTAGTGATTATATGCAGTTTAAGGACCTGTGTTATGAAGGGGGTTTATCGAGATCGTATTTACCAATTTAAGTCCTAGAGGACAGTAGAGGTATAAATTAGTGATTATATGCAGTTTAAGGACCTATGTTATGAAGGGGGTTTATCGAGATCGTATTTACCAATTTAAGTCCTAGAGGACAGTAGAGGTATAAATAATGATTATATGCAGTTTAAGAAGGATCTGTGTTATGAAGGGGGTTTATCGAGATCGTATTTACCAATTTAAGTCCTAGAGGACAGTAGAGGTATAAATAATGATTATATGCAGTTTAAGAAGGACCTGTGTTATGAAGGGGGTTTATCGAGATCGTATTTACCAATTTAAGTCCTAGAGGACAGTAGAGGTATAAATAATAATTATATGCAGTTTAAGAAGGACCTGTGTTATGAAGAGGGTTTATCGAGATCGTATTTACCCATTTAAGTCTTAGAGGACAGTAGAGGTATAAATTAGTGATTATATGCAGTTTAAGAAGGACCTGTCTTATGAAGAGGGTTTATCGAGATCGTATTTACCCATTTAAGTCTTAGAGGACAGTAGAGGTATAAATTAGTGATTATATGCAGTTTAAGAAGGACCTGTGTTATGAAGGGGGTTTATCGAGATCGTATTTACCCATTTAAGTCTTAGAGGACAGTAGAGGTATAGATTATATACTAAATGAAAATCGTCTAATGGTAACCAGAATTGCATTGAAATTGTGTAATGGTGGTGAAGGAGTTAATTATTAGCTGACTAATCAGATGAGTTAACCACTGGATAATGGGTGAGAGCTGGTCCTATCCAGAGTGAGGTTTGGCATCCTCTACCCAACCTTAGCCGTTGCTGTCTGTCTCTTTTCCTGTCCTACTTTTCCTTCTAGGTCCTGGCCCGATCGCCCGATTGGTTGGCACTGCAAGGGGAGCGGCAGACGGTGGGGGCATTGGCCCGGGGGTGCAAGCCCATGGGCTGGTGATCCTCTCCCCCGTTGCCTTCTCAGAGATAGATCTCATCTCACCCTGCAGTGCCCCTTCGGGGGCACGAGCATCTGAATGGCTTCGGTCTACCAGACTCGGGACTGCTCGGCCAAACAGTCTGGGGAACTACAATAACAACATCTGAATGGCTTCGGTCTACCAGACTCAGGACTGCTCGGCCAAACAGTCTGGGGAACTACAATAACAACATCTGAATGGCTTCGGTCTACCAGACTCGGGACTGCTCGGCCAAACAGTCTGGGGAACTACAATAACAACATCTGAATGGCTTCGGTCTACCAGACTCGGGACTGCTCGGCCAAACAGTCTGGGGAACTACAATAACAACATCTGAATGGCTTCGGTCTACCAGACTCGGGACTGCTCGGCCAAACAGTCTGGGGAACTACAATAACAACATCTGAATGGCTTCGGTCTACCAGACTCGGGACTGCTCGGCCAAACAGTCTGGGGAACTACAATAACAACATCTGAATGGCTTCGGTCTACCAGACTCGGGACTGCTCGGCCAAACAGTCTGGGGAACTACAATAACAACATCTGAATGGCTTCGGTCTACCAGACTCGGGACTGCTCGGCCAAACAGTCTGGGGAACTACAATAACAACATCTGAATGGCTTCGGTCTACCAGACTCGGGACTGCTCGGCCAAACAGTCTGGGGAACTACAATAACAACATCTGAATGGCTTCGGTCTACCAGACTCGGGACTGCTCGGCCAAACAGTCTGGGGAACTACAATAACAACATCTGAATGGCTTCGGTCTACCAGACTCGGGACTGCTCGGCCAAACAGTCTGGGGAACTACAATAACAACATCTGAATGGCTTCGGTCTACCAGACTCGGGACTGCTCGGCCAAACAGTCTGGGGAACTACAATAACAACAGGTCAGGTGAAGGTATTGAGGGATAAGTCTTTACATCGGCACCTCGTAGATATTTTCTACTTTTCCTACTTTTTGAAGAGTGTAGAGAGGGGAGGAGGGGTGTAACAACAACAACAACAACATCAACAACCACTGCATAATAAGCTACACTCATAATTCAACCATGCACATTAATGTTCCATGTATAATGTCACGGAGAGCAACATAACTTATGTGGTCAACTGTACAATCGTGGTCCTTAACCCCTTCACCACCATTACGTCATTTCCATCATAGTCTGGTTGCCATTGGACGATTATCTTTAGTTTATATTCTACCTATTCAGGAGTAGTTTATAGAGAGGCCTTCCTTAGGGTTAAGCGCCCCATTAATTACTTCTTCCATTCACCTATTCATAGCCTCCGATAGTGCAGTTGGAATGAATGTACATGCTAAGATTGGTATGCAGGATTCGAAACTGCAAAATAAATCGTAGGCTTGTGCAGCATTCTTTAACTGTCTTCGCGGCGCATTGCATAAGTGTGTTGATTTTCGGTGTGAGCATCCTGGGTTCGAATCCCCGGACTGCCACATGTGTTTGTTAATTTCATTAATCGAGTTTAGGAGTAAAGTTGGTTGGTGGAGAGAACATAATAATAATATGACTCAAATAAGTAAATACGACCTCAATAAACCCTCTTAATAACACAGGTCCTTGTTAACCTTCATAAAATCATATAATTTTAGCCAGAATCGAAGGTAAAAAGGCGTCATGGCCTCAAGAGACGCTAGGTCTCAGGCAAACAGGGGCCTATATTTGAACTTCACAAAGGAGAAAAGGCTAGGACCAAATATGCCATTAGATTTATTAAACAAAATTAAATAAGTAACACCCCGTTCTTAACATTAATCATCAATTACAAACCCCAATGTACCTGAATAAACTAATGAAAGCATATGGTCCTCCCGGGATTCGAACTCAAAACACCACACCCAATTAAGGAAAGAAGCCCTTGCAAAGAGTCTGGCAGAAAAAATACTAACTGTTTTTGAAAGGACATCAGATCCATGCAAAATTGTAACACACCATTACCTGTCAGTGTTGAGGGGGTTACGGGTGAAGAAAACATTGCTGACTTATAGAAAACTCATTTTAAGGAAAATTAACAGTGTAAACCAAAGGTCTACTAATGGTGCAATTCAATATGTGATTATATAGTAATTATGAAGACATTAAAGTTACTGAAGATGATCTTGAGAATGCCATAAGAAAACTTAACCTAAACAAAGCCTGTGGGCTGGATGGTATACATACAGTATATGCAGAACATCTTAAATATGCAGATAAGTTTAATTGTTACTAGAGACACTTAGTTCTAGTATCACCAGTCTATTTACGCATGGTGTCCTGCTGGAGTCTATGATATCTGTAATACTTGTTCTTGTTATTAAAGATAAATCAGGTAAAATTACAGCTAAAGAAAACTACCACCCAATAGCACTTGCTAGTGTGGCGGTGGTGAGTGTTGAAATATCCTAAGATGGAGATTTCTGTGAAAGGAGAGATGGATAGAATGTGCTCCACTTTAGAAGTTAGATAGTCAAAGAATTTTGAATAGTCGGTAGAATTAGGGGAGAGATAAACAGCGCAGAAATATTTAGCTTGAGAGTGACAAGAAAGCTTTAGCCAGAGATTTGAGAATTTAGAAGAATCAAAGTTGGGAACACGAGAGAAAGCATGATTGCTGTGTACGTATACGCAACATCCACCTTTGGCTTGAAACTGAGGATAGAGATAGTAGGAGGATACAGAGAAGGGTTGCTGTCAGCAGTCCCAGACAACTGGGTTTCGGTGAGAAAGAGAAGATCAGGCTTGGCAGAGGAGAGGTGGTGTTCCACAGAGTGGAAGTTAGAGGAAAGGCCATGAATGTTGCAGAAGTTAATAGTAAGAGTAGAAGGTAATGGTCTAAAGAATTTTTGCGAGTCGTTGCCAGGGGTCAGACCAATGGGGGCATTTATGCCCCCCCCCCCCCCCCCTGGGGACTCCGAGGCGAGTCGTGGTTGTGTCATAATTGTTTTTAATAAAAGGTAGTGTAGTATGTAAGGTGTTTGTATTATAATGTATTGATAGGAGGAGAAGGTGTTTTGGAGGGCAGGCTGGGGTTGCCCTCAATAATGATGAGGCACAGAAAGGATCAGTTAGGGAGGCCAGGTGGTGAAACAGAAGTTCCAACCGTCCTCGTGCGAAAATACTCAATAAATATCGGGAATCATAGGGAAAATACCCAATAATTGAGGAGAGGGGCAGAGGGAGGAGAAAGGAGCTGGGGGGAGGGGTGATAGGAGGTATGGAGGAAATTATTTCACCTATAATTACATATTGCTTTGTTTTGAGTGCCAGTGGGATGTTTTGAAAGTATTTTTATGCATTGGCTCTATAGAGGACGCTCGCCTTCCACCAGTAAAACCTCTGAAGAGGATGCTCACCATTCTTGGGTTAATGTATGTATTGTAACTCTCCCAGATTGGAAGAACTCATACTCGTGCAAGTTAAAAATATAGCATAAAAGAATCGTTAACCTGGATATAAATGAAAAGGAAGCCAAATGGTATTGAAGGACTTAATTGGATGTTCATACCATATCTGATCTAGCTACCTTGTTGCTTTTAATTCTTCCAAAACCCAATTTCTCCATCTATCTATAGCCTACCCGTCGTGAACTCCCAGAGGACTATCCCTTATACTTCAGCAATACAAAAATCAACCCATCATCTTCTCTCAGTATTCTTGGTGTCCCTTTCTCTTCTGCGCTTTCTTGGAAGGACCAAATTACCAGTCTGGCTAAGGCGGCCTCACAGAAGTTGGGTGTGCTCAACCGCCTCAAGGGGTTCCTTACCCATGCACAGCTTCTTGCTCTGTACAGGGGCACAGTGTGTCCCTGTATTGAGTACTGTTCACATCTCCGCCCACACAACACTTCTATACAAAGTAGAAAAGAAAGCCTTTCGTATCATTAACTCCCGCCCACTCACCAACTCTCTGCAATTTCTCTCTCTTCGCCGCAATGTTGCATCTCTCTCTCTATTCTATTGCTACTACAATAATCAGTATTCCTCAGAGCTCTCCTAGTGTATACCACCTCCTCTACGTAGGGTACGTAGTACCTGTCTTGCAAAACAATCCCACCCGTACTCTGTGCAAATCTCCAACTCGAGAGTGAAACAATACTCCCAATCTTTCTTCTATTCAACAGCTGAGCTCTGGAACTCTCTCCATGAATCCATCTTCCCCTCATCCTATGACTTAAATTACTTCAAACTCCGTGTGTCCAGCCATTTTGGCTCGAATGTTCCTTGATTGTGGCCCTGTCACTCTTTCAACTCTGGGGGAGGCACTCGTCACATGCAATTTTGCCTTTTGTCTCCCTCGTCCACATAGACAAAAAAATAGGGAGTGCTAACCTCCTGCCTATTTAAGACATTCACTCTAGGTTAATTCCTTGCATAATTATAGAGAAAATATTAATTAAAGGAATTACATGTTTCTAAAAAGCAACATAATTCATATCCTTAATCAACACTCTATGGTTCCTCTAATTCCTTTAAAGAAAAGGAAACATGATACATATAATGTTCAGTATAATGTTAAGGATGCATGTTAACTATAGAAATAAACCACATATACATCGGGAAGAGAAATTCATAGCCGTGAATACTTGATGACAAAATTATACCGACATGAGGGATTTTTTGTTGTGTGATGACACAACAAGTTGGATTGAATGGAGTTCTCTTCAGGTGTGTCTGTTTGACATACCTGAACAGGACTCCAGAGAGAGTCCATACTTGTCGTGCCATCACAATAACATGTTTATCCGTCATGTGGGTATAATTCCTCCACATATGCCGTACATCCTTAACCCAATAACTAAGCTACCATTAAAGAATCCACAACATAAACAAAACATTTTTTTTTAACTATCTTCCTAATAGATTAAACTAAATAAATCAGCGTTTTGGGCATCAGCTTCAAAAACACCTTAATCAATAACACACACGGAATCATCTGCCCTGAGCTTCTTAGCGTTCCCAACCTCATCTATGTCATCTGAATCCCTTTGCCTCTTCATTGCACTCACAGGCTCGACAATAGAACAGACAGAATCATCATCGTCTTCCCCACCAGTCTCACTCTCTGACTCACTACAGCTGGAATCAGACTCATAGTTCAATGGAGATTCGACAGGGCTATTCAAGATATGAAGACAACAATCCAAAATGCAAGATAGTTGTTCATATACTACCAGAAGGCTGGGGCGGTGAATGGCCTCTCTACGCTTCATAGCCCGTACTAGAGTTTTTAGTGAATCAGCCGTTTTAAGGAGCTCAGTATCGATGTCCACTCCCTTCATGATTTTGTCAATCATATCACCGAGCGCCCAAGTGTCGCTGTGAGTGGAACTTACGTCACCAAAAAATAGTTCCGGTGCGTAGTGCTTGCACTTCTTATATCTCGCTGCAGTTCCAGTGGGGAAACATGAGTTTGGCCCTGGGGAGCTAGCCAAACCAAAATCTATTACAGAAACCTTTAAGTCTTCTGAACCAGTTTCAAAAAGCACATTATCGGTTTTCATATCATTATGAATTACATTTTCCGAGTGGATTCGACAAACCTCATAGACGACACCCTTTAGTATGTTGAGCCACATACAGAACGGGGTATCATTGTCCTCTAGCAACTCGTGGAGTGTTTTCCCAGTGCACAGGGACATGACAATCATAGGCTGGTCTGACGCCACAGCATACAACACAGGGGCCCCACCAATGCCATCCAAACGGCTGAGGATTTGGGCTTCACGGTTGAAACGAGGGAGGTGGCGTAGCATCTTACCTTCCTTTAGGCAGGCTGGTTTGCCATCATACTCAACCTTAGTAACCGAGCCATAGGCCCCACTGCCTAGCACCGCGCCAATTTTCGAGACCTTCACCCAGATCTCACAGCTTGTTACTACTCTGTTGGCCATTGTGTTAAATTATGTTGGTGGTACACACTTATGATACGCATGTACCATAAGTGTGTATTGTGAAAATCACAATACAAATCCAAATAAACAAGTTAATACAAAATCAACAACCAACGCCTAATTGTACAGCTTACGCTAGCAACAGTCAATTTGAATATGAGTCTCTCTCGAGCGATCTGATACATGTAACAGCCTAAAATATCTACATAGCTGCTTGTTGCTATTCTCGTCCACATTAAGTTATTACTTAACCTTGTTTATTGTATGTAAATTAATTCTGATTTATAAAACACAAAAATTAGCTGGTATAACTTTAATTTACTTGTAATTAACTATATAATTTTACGGACATTTAATAATTATCATTCAGTTACCTATTCAAAAAAAATAGTTTTCTTTAATAAGCGTATAAGAAAATGGAATTATTACCGATAACTAAAATATAAAATACGATCAGCGTATATATTGTTTTTGTACGATGATGTTATTAGTCCAATGGCACGTATACCTTCCATAGAGACCCTATAGTAACAGAGATTGGCCAACCTCCGCCATCTTGGTGCCACTGATGATGATATTTTTCTCTCTTTACACTTAAGGGGAGTTTCCCTTATGTTGAGCCCCATTAGTTTTGAGATTTTAAGACGCTTGTACAATTAGTTTGGCGATTAATTCCTTTCAATTATAAGGCCTAATTAATTTCAATGCCATTTACGTGTCGATATTTTTTTGGTGAGCAAAAGCATTGGGTATTGGGTATTGGGTAGGCCTACAATAATAATAATAATAATAATAATAGTTCTTAAAGCTAGCGCATGCTAAGCTAGCTAAGGATAGCTCAATAAGGCCGATTAGGCGTATTTCCATTGGGGTCCTGTACTACTACCCCATCCCTTTGCTCATGAGGGATGGTAACGACTCAGTGCTTGTGAAAAATCTTTAATGCGCCGAGCGTGGGCGCGAACCCGGGCCTTCTGGGTGGAAGTCCGAGACGCTAGTCACTACACCAAGCGAGCCACATATTATAATATGCATAACTCATGATTATAGACAACACTAACATATTTCAAAAATGTAATTAGTATGGAATTATGGATGCCAGATGAACGAGAAGATCGATGTCGACTCTTGGTCGCTTACACCTAGGCTACTTTACAACTCAAAAACACAGGATCTGGCTGTATTTCTGTTCACCTCTATTGACTTTGGAGTGATTGCATACTGGGTTGTTATGAAAAAAATGGTTGAATAGTGCAAGGTAGAGTCATCAGCATATGAGTGGAGGGGACTAGAGGTGCAGTTGAGGAGATCATTAATGAATATTAGGAAGAGGACTGGAGACAGGACAGAACCCTGAGGAACACCAGAGTTGATAGGTTGAGGAAGTGAGCGATGACCGTCCACAACTGCAGCTATGGAACGGTCAGAAAGGAAATTAGAGACAAAGGCACAGATAGAGGGATAGATAGAAGACAATCATTGGTTTTCTATGCCAGTAGGCAAGGCGGACGGGATTCCCCAACATATGTTTGATTTTATTGGGGCCCCGAAATTATCTTTGTGCCAGTTACCTGAACCATTTTGTTCCCCCCACACAGGCTCAGATCGACAAAGATTACAAAATGAGACAGAAAACCTGGAGGCTGGCATCTCAACACCTTCTCAGCCAACAACTTGGAGCCTCTCTGGTTAGAACGACTGAGTCGGTGAGGGACGCCGGAACTCAGAGGGCTCTTTCTCTGACCAGACGCCTCCTCCTCCAAAACTCAATTCAGTCTCTCGGCGATGTCCGGACAGCTATCTTTGAGGCTGTACGGGTGCGCCAAGATATAAGAGTGTATATGGTGAGGAGACTTCCGGCGGAGATCGGTAGAAGGTTGCTCTTATCCAATATTTTTACAGCTACCTTAGTCTCTGCCGAAGCATGGAGGACAGTAACTTTTCTCCTAGACCAACAACCTGCCACCACTACTAAATTCAAGGGTGAGCAGGCAGCTAAACAAAATTTCAGAACTAAGAGTTCCTTTCGTGGCCAGTCACATTCAATCAGTCAGCCAAGACTTTCACACCCCCTGCTCATTCCGGGACAACTAAAGGGCGCGGTAACTTCAGGGGTAGAGGGAGGTGGTTTCGGGGCCAACACAGGGGTATACCCAGTAGCGATGGTACCAAGACCTCTCATCCCCCCGTGCCAAAATCAGAGTCACATTCATCCTCCAAAACCTGAGACACACCACAAGGCTTTCTCACTCCCAGTGCCAAGGCATTAAGGCGAGACGGATCCGAGAGTAGTACTGCCGGACAACACCAGTCATGTGACTGGCAACTTCCGAGATTATTTCCGGGCATGGCCCCGGCGAACATGGGCAAGGACAGTGGTCCGCAAAGGTCTCTCGTGGCGGTGGTCCCGGCGACCCCGTTTACGTTTCCCCACAGAATTCAATCAGGTTTCATTGGAGGTGGGATCCATTATCAAAGAGATGGCACAAAAGCAGATCATAATCCCCAGTCCTACGTCAATGCCAGTGTTCATATCCCGGTTGTTTTTGGTGCCAAAGAAGGACAGTGTTCAGATGAGGCCGATGATTGACCTCTCATATCTCAACACCCACATTCACAATCAGTCATGCAGGATGCTGACAGTGAATCAGATAAGGTTGTCACTCCCGCCGCAGGGCTGGATGTGCTCAATAGATCTGAAAGACGCCTATTGGCATGTCCCAATCAACAAACGTTTTCAGAGGTTTCTAGCCTTACGTAACGGGGATCAAACGTTTGTCTTTCAAAGAATGCCCTTTGGATTAAATCTAGCACCCCGAGTTTTCACAAAATTAGTTCGACAGGCGTTGCTACCATTGCTCAAACAGGGAATCATGATTTTATGGTACCTAGACGATTGGCTAGTGGTAGCCCAATCCAAGATAATGTGCCTTCATCATGCTCAACTAGTATTAGACCATGTAGAAGCCTTAGGGTTTAGGGTAAATTTAGCAAAGTCATCTCTCATTCCCACCAAGCAAGTCCAGTGGGTGGTCCTTATCTGGGATACCGAGTTACTAACTCTGAGTCAGAGTGTGGACAACCGTCAGAGATTTCGCAGGAAACTCTTCAGATTTCTGCATTCTCGGACGACAATGAGGAAGATCTGGGAATCTCTGGTAGGCTCACTCAATTGGATACAGCTGACATTACCGTTAGGTCGTCTGAAGGTCAAAAGAATTATCTTGGAAGGAAACAGGTGTTTTCCGTTTTCACCGGCGGAAACACTGAGGACAATTCCAACTTTATTCCACAACCTCCTGGCGGCTTGGGCGAAGCCAGAAGTAATTCACTCCTCCTTGACTTGGACAGCTCCACCTCCGACGGTTTGGGTAGATACAGATGCGTCAGGAACCCTGGGATGGGGTTACCAATCAAACTTAGGCCATCAGGGTCAGGGTCGATGGTCAACATCAAATCATCTTCATATCAATGCCAAGGAGTTGCTAGTCCCACTATTCTTTTTACATGAGCACGGCATGAGCCAGGCGGGAAAGTCCCTAGCCTTCAGAATAGACAATTTGACTGCAGTGACATGCATTGAAAAGCAAGGGTCAGTGAGATCACGAGTGTTGCAAGGGTTGTCGGAAAAGATATTTCGACTAGCCACGAGGCTCGGGATTTATCTTCACGCAACGTATTTGCCCGGCGTGGCGAATGTATGGGCGGATGCTCTGTCCCGGAGACAGAGCACTCAAGTATAATGGGCTCTCAGACAAAACATCTTTCAGAAGTTGATTGCAGAGCCCTACCATCCACAAGTGGACTTGTTCGCATCAGAGGCAAGCCACAGGCTGCCTCAGTACCTCACACGCCGGAGTCTCACTCCGGCGGGGGGTCCGGACGCATTTCTGGTAGAGTGGAACAAATGGAGCTCCATTTATCTGTTTCCACCTCCAGACGCATCCTTAATGTGCAAAGTAGTTCACAAACTACGGGATTATCGGGGCATGGTCTCGATGATCACGCCCCTGTGGCCGGCTCAAGTGTAGTACAACCAATTGAAGATGTGGTGCGTGAACCCGGTGTCGCTCCCGATCTCGTACTTCCACTTAGAGACAATTGGAAACCTCAAGACCTCGCTGACTTTTGCCTTGTGGATATTCAGAAGGCCAAGTGGCTAGGCCAGTTTGGGGAAACCGTGACTCACAAGTTGATTAATCAGTATGCTTCATCAACCCGACGACAGTACCAATCACACTGGAAGTCATTTACTACCTGGATTGTAGAAACTGGTCAACAGCAGTCCTCAGTGGCTCTGGTGTTTATTTATTTAAATTACCTATTTGATATTCAAAAGTTGTCAGTTGTCACTTTAAGGAATCACCTCACAGCAATTAGGACACCATTTTTAGTTTAACTGATCTGTCTGTACCGGAGGCGGAGGAAATGGGTTTCATGAGGTCTTGCTTCAAGCTTCGCCCTCCTCCTCGTCAACTCACACCCACCTGGTCTCTTGATCTGGCCCTTGAGATGCTTCAGTCCCGTAAATATTGCAAGGATCCTCCCTTTGACCTAATACTTAAAAAGGCCATTTTTCTAATGGCACTGGCTACGGGTGACAGGGTGTCTGAGTTGGCGGCGATGAGTTCGGAGCCAAACTGTCTAAGGTTTTCAAGGCGCAACATGGGTGTACATATTGCTCCTGCTCCTAACTTCATTGCTAAGAATGAACATTATAATCATGTATTTACAGAGTTCGAAATTCCGGCTCTGAAACAAGGTGACAGGCACCATTTACTGTGTCCAGTGCAGTCACTTATGTTATTTATGCGGGCTTCCCGGCCCTCACAGGCGGGAGCCCTCTGGGTTTCACGGACAGGTGTGCGGTTACAAAAACGCCGGCTAGCTGCGTTATTAGTGGAAGTAATTCATGAGAGTAATCCCGGCGTGTTGGCAAGATCACACGATATCCGTAAATGGGAGGCATCACTTCGATTCCTCCATAATTACTCCCTAGAAGATATTCAGCAGACCCAATTGTGGTCATCAAATCATACTTTTCTCACACGTTACCTGTCCGTCAATCTCATGAAACCTTCTCGTACATGTGTAGCATTAAGGCAGAAAGTCTAGTTTTAAGCTAATTGTGTGATGAAAAAGGGGGGGGGGGGAGTATCCTAGCTAAGGACTCTACCTGCCTCTGAAGTGATACAAAATGTAACGAGTATTAAGGTCATGTGATAATCTGTTCCTTAGACTAAAGTAAGTCTACTCAGGAAATGTTTATTTTTATGTTAACACTATGGATGCAATAGGGTTTCCAATATACTCAATAATCTTAAGGATTAGGATTAGAGTAAGAGTACAAATATTTTGGTAATACAGTACCTGAGGCCATGAATATGTAGGCCAACATATTAACAAATTTGGATGATAATGAATGTTTTATTTATCTTGGGATGTATAAGCTAAATGAATAGTTTATTCTTGTGTTACACCAACTGTTCTATCAAACTTAAAGGTGCTAACACCACAGGCTTCCTTTAAGAAACGCCGCCTGTAACCCTCTTTTATATTTTCTTTGATATTAAACTGATCTGATTAGTACATGTTTACTTGGACCTTACCTGGTTTATTAGTGGTATGCGATGTTTATGATGAATTTCCCCCTCCAGTCTTGAGAATTGAGGCGCATCGTCAATGATGAAGGGGCCACTAATAAATTATAGGTTTGAGTCCCGAAGGGAAGAAGGAAAACCTAATATTTAGTAGTGGCCCCGGAATCATTGACGATTTTGGCCCTCCCTTCCGTCCCCTTCCCATTCATCTGCTACATTTTTGAGTCTCGATATGTCAGATTAAGAGTGAACAGCCGCTATGAACAAGATGGCGAGCCGTACCCAAAACAGCAGCCGCACGGGAAGCGCAATGCTAGGTCAAGTTTAATTTTAATTTTTATTCTATATTTATTTTACTAGTTTTTCTAGTAGTGGTACCCACATCAAAACGACGAGTCCGTGAGTGGTTTTTAAGAGCGTTTCGCTCACGATGTATGGCAATCGTATTTTGAGTTCTCCTTGGGCGGGAAGTTTGAACAGCAAGCTAGAGTTCAAAGATTGGCCATTACCTACGTAAGGCGCATCGTCAATGATGAAGGGGCCACTAATAAATAGAGGGATAGAAACCGAAGGAGGGTAATTTGGAAATTAGAGATTTGTGCCAGACTCTATCGAAGGCTTTCGATATGTGTAGCACAGTAGAAAATGTCTCACCGAAGTCCCGAAAAGAGGATGACCAAGAGTTAGCAAGATAAGCAAGGAGATCACCAGGAGAGCGACCCTTAAGGAAACCATACTGGCGATCTGAAAGTAGATTATGGGAAGATAAATGCTTGAGACATTTTGATTTGATAGTTTCAAAAAATTTAGAGATGCAAGAAATGAGAGTAGTTGGACGATAGTTGGAGGGTTGAGAGTGGTCACCTTTCTTTGGGACAGGTTGAATGAGCACAAACTGACTCCTAACACCTGGCTACCAACCAGAAAGCTCACCATCAGGGGGACATAATCTTGAGTCCATCGCGTCACCAAAAGGCACCAGTCCCACCACATGCCCACGACCACCCTCAGCAGGCTGAGGAGGGGCAGTCCACTGCACACCCTTGGCTTCACGTTGGGGATTGAGGCCTCAAAGTTGCTTATTAATTTCCACAAGAGTCAGAGAGCCATCCTGATATTCAGCGTGCAAAGAGCAATAGTCCTGAAAAACTGCTCAGTCTCCGGACGTCATGCAATGCGATCGTCAAGCCCTTCTCCACATTGGGGAATGCAATGGATCCATTCCTCTCTTGATGAAACCCACTGCAACAAGCACATCTGAACTTGTTCTAATGAGAATTGGTGGCAATTGTAGCAGTGGAGAAGAGGGAAATTATACCGCCCCATCCTATAGCATTTGAGGTAGGAAAGAAAAGAGTAAATGAAAGGAACGAAGGAGATGAGGTCCCACAAACAACAACAACCACTGTCACCACGCCAAAAGACAAAACGGCACAAGAGCCTCCTCACCACGCATTGCTCGTGTCACATGTGTTACTCAGGCATTTTCCCCGACCCCAGGAAGGAACACATCTGTGAGGGCATCAACAAACAATGATGCACAAACCAGAGATGGCCACTCAAGACATCGTGGGGAATGAACAGTGCATACACATCAAAACACCACGTGCCCTTCTTGCCCTGAGACGCACCACCGCCGTGGCGCGAATTCCCAGAAATGCTACTGCAGTCGACCCAGACCCTCCTAGCACAGCCGCCCCTCTAGCCGCTAAATGCCCCACCGAGAAGAACGACGGAAAGGGTAAATATACCTCAGCCCACCTCACCATCAGTAGAGTTGGATAGATACTAATACCACACCGGTAGGAGTAGTATCAGAAGACTTGCGACTATTAACCGAGAAATTGCCTTGAGGGAGTAAGACACTGGTGGATATACTCGACGCATTTCTCGAAGGTACCTTGGATTTGCTGGTATTCTTGTTGGACCACACTGGTGACACCCAACATCTTTACATTGCCTTGGTACAGGATTTACTATAATTAGAGTATGCAGTACCGACAAGCGTTCTAGTTCTAGTAAACTTACAAAAATAGTAAGGATGGTTGGAAGAGCGTAAGACACTGGTGAAACGGCTTCCTTCTCAGTCAGGACTCGTAGTGGAGGGTGTAAGAAACTGGTGAAACAACTCCCTACTTAAGTCCTACAATACGAGAGCGTAAGACACTGGTGAAACGGCTCGTATTCGTTTAAACCCAAGATCCAACATCAAAGTTCTTCCAGAGAATCCTGTAGGAAGTCTGGGTTAGAGACTCATAGTGGAGGGTGTAAGACACTGGTGAAACAACTCCCTACTTATGTCCTGCGATAGGAGAGCGTAAGACACTGGTGAAACGGCTCGTACTCCTATAACCCCAAGATCTAACATCAAAGTTCTTTCAAAGATTCCTGTAGGAAGTCAAGGTCAAGGACTCGTAGTGGAGGGCATAAGACACTGGTGAAACGACTCTCTACTTAAGTCCTACGATACGATGCGTAAGACACTGTTGAAACGGCTCGTATTCGTATAAGACCTCAACCCCGCAGATCTTCAGAAGGCCCCAAGGAAGTCTTCGCCAACTCTGCAACCGTCACACGGCAGGACACCACAATGGAGCAGGACATCATCAGGAATCCAACGCAGCTGCATCTTCAAAGACTGTCAGAACCTGCCAAAGATCTTCCCCTTGAGATGCCTAGTGGATCCTCGATCGTGCTGTTATATAATTACCTATCCATGTCTGTAACATTGTACCTAAAATCATATGTTATTGTGAAATAAGAATAATCTATATTTGTACTCTGTGTTATATTATCCTCTATTTCCTTCGTGCTTGTGTTTGTGTTGGTCTCTTTTTCCCCAGTCAAGTAATAACCTACCTAATTAGTCAATACAACCCCAGTAAAAACCTGGTATTATATTTTTTCACCAATCAACTTCGCTTCTAAATTCAATTTATTAAGTCAACAAATACATGTGGCACTCCAAGGACTCGAAATTAGGATACTCACATCAAAATTCCGTGCACTTATGCATTACGCTATCAAGACAGTTAAAGAAATATGCACAAGCCTACGATTTATTATGCAGTTTCGAATCCTGCATATTAATCGAAGCATGTACATATAT
Organism: Lithodes maja; assembly: GCA_037953745.1. Lineage (NCBI taxonomy): Eukaryota > Metazoa > Arthropoda > Malacostraca > Decapoda > Lithodidae > Lithodes > Lithodes maja. Next base: position 20,906 of record JBAKBP010022179.1, read on the forward strand.
TCCAACTGCGCTATGGTAGCCTAATGTATAGATGAATGGAAGGAATAATTAATGGGGCACTTAACCCTCGGGAAGGCTTTGCTATAAATTGCTGAACCAGAATTAATTATATGTTTTCACCAACCAACTTCACTTCTAAACTCAATTAATGAAATCAACACATACATTCCAAGGACTCGAACCTAGGATACTCACATCGAAATTCCGCGTACTTATGCATTACGCGATCAAGATTGGTAGGAAGCAGAGAGTTAGTATCAATAGTGTAAAATCGGACTGGGGATTAGTCAAAAGTGGGGTCTCCCAAGGGTCGGTTTTGGGGCCCCTTCTGTTCATTATCTACATAAATGATTTTGACTTAGGCATAAAGAGTAGGATCAGTAAATTTGCTGATGATACTAAAATGGGTAGGATAATAGAGTCAGCTAGCGACAGGGAATGTCTTCAAAAGGATCTCGATCATTTGCACGAGTGGTCCATAAATTGGCAGATGAGTTTCAATGTAGACAAATGTAAGGTATTAAGGATTGGAAATCAGAATTTAGAAGCGAAATACAAACTAGACAATGTAGAATTGGATAACTCATAGTGTGAGAAGGATCTGGGGGTGCTCGTTAGTAATGATCTGAAATGCAGAAAACAATGTATAAGTGTTAGGGACAGGGAAAATAGAGTTCTAGGATTCATATCTAGGAGTGTTAGCAACAGGACTGCCGAAGATTTCTTAAAATTATACTTAGCACTAGTAAGACCCCATTTAGACTATGCTGTCCAATTTTGGTGCCCTTATTACAGAATGGATATCGACCCTTTAGAGGCAGTCCAAAGAAGAATGACGAAAATACATAAAATTAGAAACTTATCGTATGAGGAGAGGTTGAAAGCCTTGCACTCACTAGAAAGACGAAGATGTAGGGGAGACATGATAGAGGTATTTAAATGGATAAAAGGTATAAATAAGGGCGATATAGACAAGGTATTAAAGCTAAACAATGGCGACATAACCCGCTCAATGGTTTCAAGTTAGATAAGTTTAGAGTTAGGAAAGACATAGGAAAGCACTGGTTTGGGAATAGAGTTGTTAACATGTGGAATGGACTGCCCAGAACAATGATTAGCTCAGGAACAGTTGAAAATTTTAAGCGTAAGTTGGATTCCCATATGGATGATATGGGCTGGGTGTGAATGGGAGCTGTTTCGTGTGGGCCGCATGACCTTATGCACTTTCCCGTGATCTCATGTTCTTATGTTCTTAAGACAGTTAAAGAAATATGCACAAGCCTACGATTTATTATGCAGTTTCGAATCCCGCATATTAATCTGCGCATGTAGCCTACATATATACCAACTGCACTATGGTAGCCTAATGTATAGACGAATGGAAGGAGTAATTAATGGGGCACTTAACCCTCGGGAAGGCCTTGCTATAAATTGCTCCTAAACCAGAATGAATAATATTTTTTTCACCAACCAACTTCACTTCTAAATAATAGATAGGCCGAGCTCCTCATCACTTGCGAGTTTTGGGCTATAAGGAAGTTGAAGCTGTAGACATCGATATTTAGCAGAATTACCAGCTAAAATACGATTGCAGTACATTTATAAAAACATAAAACCCAATTCAACATACTCTTTAGCCATCAGAAACCTACATTATTATTGCATTTCTATTTCTGTTCACAGCTCCAACTTCCTTATAGCCTGAAACTCGCAAGCGGTCAATTCCCACATCTAAGGAAGTTTAGCTGCTTTGGTAACATTGTCAAGAGTAGAGAAATAATGGATAAAAAAACACCATCTGAGGAGGAGCACTTTATTGACAACTAGCAGGGGTACCCGGCGATGCCCGGGTAATCACCATAATCACCATCACTACTACCACCACTACTACTACCATAATCACCATCATCAATCACTACTACCACAATTATCACAATACTACTACTACCATAATCACCGGCCTTGACCTCCCTGTGCCTCATTAAACGGCGACCTCGATTTCGGCCGCTAAATGACCTCCGATTTTGGATCTGACCTCATCCGTACCCCCATTTTGGGGGGCTGCGAACAACTTTCGTTCCATACACCTTTTCGATCGGAGGCCTCCTTCTGCCCCAAACGGCAATTTTTTCGCATTTTTTTCGCTCCCGTATACTACACAAGTTCTGCCGAAAAATTTATTAAACAAAAGTTTCTCTGATTTCCACTAAACTCGCCTAAAACTATCTCCAAAGCCTGGGCTTTCCAACGGTGCCCCACAATCCCACCTGGCACCAAAACTGTGGGAGGAGTTTAGTAACAAAGGTCGGGTAGTCGGGTAACTGACAAACAGACAAACATTGACCTTTATTTATTAAGATGTTTCGCAGATAGCTTCTTCAGGTCACCGAGTCGAAAGACCTAGAGAAATAATATTTGTGTGTAACAAACGGGTTTCATCCACGTTTCATACCAACGTAACAACTGCATACAATGTACACTCGGATGCCATAGTCACTATAGTCTATTCGCTGTAAGTAGGCGAAAAAACATGACCTCTAACCTCTGTAACTCAAAAACTACTAGACTAATCGAGCTAATATTTCTACCATTTGGGAAGGGTCGGCCAGGGAATAGGTGTGGAAATGTACAACCCATTTGCTCAAGCCCTTTTTGAGTTACAGAGGATAAAGGTCATGATTTTTCGCCTACTTACAGCGAATAGACTATAGCCGACTCATAAATGTTCGAAGACTTTACTTATCTTGAAATATGGAAGTATATCTCTGGAAACAAATTGATGCATATAATTTGTTTATAAATCAACAACAAAACTATATATACTATTTATTGAAGAGCAAGTTCTATCCAAAAATCAATCCAGATAGTTATAATTGCATAAAGAAAAACTTAGATGGTCCAGGAATTGTTATGGGCAGGCTAGAGACTATGGCATCCGAGTGTACATAATACATAACATAACATCTGGGTACGGTGGCGCTAATAAGTCGTGTCTCACCTCTCATGACGCTTGGCTCGCTCTGTGCTGTATTAATGTCTGTCAGATGCTGAATAGGGTGGGTAAGTGTAGGAACAGGTTTGTATATCTCACTCGCAATGAAATCAACTTTAGATACAGCTGATACCAATTATTGATCAAAATATAATTGGTGCCGAGACATTACTTATTAGACCAACTGTACACATCAGTAACTATATTAAGGGAGCCCACCTCGCTTTTTTCTCTTTCTCTCCCTCTCTCTTTGGCTTGTATCCGTTCGGCCCCATTCAGCCTATACTATTTTAAGACGTTTACCCCCATCCAGGTGTTAATATTTTCCTGGCGAGCGGTAGCGAGCCAGCATATATATATTTTTGTTTTGACAGCAAGCTAAATTTGACATTTTTCGATAGAAAAATTTCTCCGGCGAAGCCGGATTTCTACATACAATGCTGGCTCGCTATCGCTCGCTAGGAAGAAATCGACACCTGGATGGGGATAAACATCTTAAAACAGTTGGCTGAATGGGGCTGAATGGATACAAACCAGGGAAATAGAGAACATTAAAGAAAGTTAAAAAACCCGGTGACCCCCTTAATGTATCCCTCCTGACCCAGTCCTTATATAACTACACCTGCTGATGTTATGATCATTACAACTACATAAAAGGCTCATAACTGTTCTATATCAATACGTATGCTAATAACGACATTAGTGAATCACATAGCCAGTACAGGTCTCCCTCGATATACGATTGGGTTACGTTCCTGAAAACCCGATCTTAAATACAACAATCACATAGCCAGTACAGGTCTCCCTCGATATACGATTGGGTTACGTTCCTGAAAACCCGATCTTAAATACAACAATCACATAGCCAGTACAGGTCTCCCTCGATATACGATTGGGTTACGTTCCTGAAAACCCGATCTTAAATACAACAATCACATAGCCAGTACAGGTCTCCCTCGATATACGATTGGGTTACGTTCCTGAAAACCCGATCTTAAATACAACAATCACATAGCCAGTACAGGTCTCCCTCGATATACGATTGGGTTACGTTCCTGAAAACCCGATCTTAAATACAACAATCACATAGCCAGTACAGGTCTCCCTCGATATACGATTGGGTTACGTTCCTGAAAACCCGATCTTAAATACAACAATCACATAGCCAGTACAGGTCTACCTCGATATACGATTGGGTTACGTTCCTGAAAATCCGATCTTAAATACAACAATCACATAGCCAGTACAGGTCTCCCTCGATATACGATTGGGTTATGTTCCTGAAAACCCGATCTTAAATACAACAATCACATAGCCAGTACAGGTCTCCCTCGATATACGATTGGGTTACGTTCCTGAAAACCCGATCTTAAATACAACAATCACATAGCCAGTACAGGTCTACCTCGATATACGATTGGGTTACGTTCCTGAAAACCCGATCTTAAATACAACAATCACATAGCCAGTACAGGTCTACCTCGATATACGATTGGGTTACGTTCCTGAAAACCCGATCTTAAATACAACAATCACATAGCCAGTACAGGTCTACCTCGATATACGATTGGGTTACGTTCCTGAAAACCCGATCTTAAATACAACAATCACATAGCCAGTACAGGTCTACCTCGATATACGATTGGGTTACGTTCCTGAAAACCCGATCTTAAATACAACAATCACATAGCCAGTATAGGTCTACCTCGATATACGATTGGGTTACGTTCCTGAAAACCCGATCTTAAATACAACAATCACATAGCCAGTACAGGTCTACCTCGATATACGATTGGGTTACGTTCCTGAAAACCCGATCTTAAATACAACAATCACATAGCCAGTACAGGTCTACCTCGATATACGATTGGGTTACGTTCCTGAAAACCCGATCTTAAATACAACAATCACATAGCCAGTACAGGTCTACCTCGATATACGATTGGGTTACGTTCCTGAAAACCCGATCTTAAATAGAAATATCATATAGTGAACCCTAAAATTAATGGGGTAAATGGGGATGCTTTCTGGGACCAGCCAAAACCCAAACCCAAACACCTAAACACCTATAATAATATCATAAATTGTGGCATCAGATAGTGAGGGAGACCTGTATCCAAACCAAAACCTATAATAATATCATTAATTGTGGCATCAGATAGTGAGGGAGACCTGTATCCAAACCAAAACCTATAATAATATCATAAATTGTGGCATCAGATAGTGAGGGAGACCTGTATCCAAACCAAAACCTATAATAATATCATTAATTGTGGCATCAGATAGTGAGGGAGACCTGTATCCAAACCAAAACCTATAATAATATCATAAATTGTGGCATCAGATAGTGAGGGAAACCTGTATCCAAACCAAAACCTATAATAATATCATTAATTGTGGCATCAGATAGTGAGGGAGACCTGTATTTGTTAGTAGTCTTGGCAAATCCAACGTCAAGGCTATTAACCTAATTGCAATGACGACTTGTCTATTTTGACTGCTATGTCGTCATTCCAACCGCGGTTAAAAAGAAAACGTCTAGAGTCTACTCCTTATCTTGCTCTAGGAGACGTTGTACATTAACCAAAACTACCACCGAAGGTGAAAAAAGCATAGAAGAGAAGAAAAAGGGGTTTACCTTAGTTACCGCTTAAGGCCCATCCCGTGTTCCGTCATGTGCAGATCCCTGTCGAACGTGCGCATGAGCGACCCTCTCTTGTCATCATTTTTTCACGCGCTCCATTGAATGAAGTCGCTTTTGTTGTGCTCCTTTAATTCACCCTGTTTAGGTTCGTTTCGGCTTATCTGGCCTTCTTTTTTGTTAGACAGATGTTACGTGATCTAGGGCACACGTAAATGGGCTCCTAAGTGTGTATAATGGAGACGCGTGTGGAAATAGCTTACCGAAGGTACGGGGGCGCCTGGCGTTCCTCGTATATGTTTTTCATACTTTCTCTTTTCATTTTCTTTTTTTTCCTGTTAGTCTGGGCATAGTTTAGCTTTTAGCTTCATTTAGCCTAGCTCGTTTTCTCATTCAGGAATTGCTATGCCCCTATGAGTTTTCATTTTTTTCATAGCCTGGGTGTACCGTTGGTAAACAATCTGAGATTTCGTTGGTGGCGGTGCTGTTTGTAGAGTTTGTGTCAGCCGCATTATTAGCGTTATTCCCGAGTCCCCCCTTTTGAGTCCTTCACTGTGTCTCAAGGGCCTGGGCGACAGGTGGTTCGTGATACTCCAGGGGTACCCCACGGGGGCCCCTCTTTCACACCACAGGGTTTTTCGCCCCTGACACATTCTCTGCTCACGGCTAGGCCACCCTTTTTCTCACCAGTTTCATTTACTGGTTTTTGTTTTCTCTTCCTGTTTCACCTCCATCCTTTCATAGTCTTTTGCCCAATCCAGGGGTACCTCACGGGGGCCCCTGTTTGTGCGAAACCACCCTCCCTGCCACTTCTCCTCATGGGCTTTGCTCTATCTCTGTGGGTTTGGGTGGTTCCTGGGGGATGTGCCTCCTCTCCCCTGGTGTGTCTTCCTTGCCTCTCCCTTGACCGGTTGAGTCAGGATATTATCAAGGAAGACACTGCTCAGCTTGATGGCCATCGTCGCTTGGAGTTCATAAGGAGTTGACGCTTTTTATGGGCCTTTTTTGGTTTTCCTAGGCGCTCCTCTCGCTTTTTCGGCGCCGGACCATCTCGGCCGGTCCCGCAAATTTGCGGAGTGCTCGATTCGGTCCTCTGGGACGTTTCGGCTCCCCGCAAATTTGCGGAGATCGCTGGGGGGTCCCGCTGACATGTGGGGGGGTTGTGTCGGTACGGTTATACCTCCATTGGCCCGCAAATTTGCGGTTATAGTTGGCTGTCACTGTTGACCTTTGTTATGTCATATTGTTGCCTGATACTATATTGGTGTATGCACTTTACTGGTGTTATAGGCCCTGCATGTAAGATGTTGAGTGGTGGTTAACACTTTCTCCATCTTTGCAGGTTCTGCTAGTGCTCTTCCGCCTCGGCCGCCCTCCTCACCTCCCTCTGTGCTCCCGGTTTAGGGTGAGTACAGATACCTGTTTGCATGTGTGTTCCTGTTTCCCCATGCTCCTTCACTGGTTCTTCTTGGACATTCTCTCCACTTACTCCTTCGACGTGCTGATTCTGGTGTGTGTTCTTCTCGTGCTGGTCGGCTGCTTTGCTTTCGCCTTGGTTGTCGCTCCCCGTGCTTGGTGAGCCACAAGTCCTGCTTGCGCCACTCGCTCTTTGTGTCCTCTACGGCCTACCTCCCTGCTCTGTGTGGCCCGTGTCTGGCCCTGGTGGTTGTGCTGCTCCATGGCCCTGGTTCCTCGGCGGCGGCTGTGGCCTCTGCTTCCCTTCCGTCGGTGTGGCCGATGGTCTCCCGCCACATTGGGACTGTGGGCCACCGTTCCCCGGCCTTTGTTGCCGACCGGATCCGCGTCACCCTGGGTGTCCCTGGCCCGACTGAAGGCCGTTCACCTGGCCCTCTCCCTGCTCGGGCCCTCTCCCCTGGGTCCCGCAGCCGGTCTTCCCATCGTCGGGGGGTTCCCCAGCTCCGTCCACGCTCTCGCTCGCCTCGTCATCCGTCCTCTACTGCCCCTCGTCGTCCTCCTGATCGCCTTGACGACGCCCATCGCCCTCGTCTTGGTTCTCGCCCTGTGGCCGGGGTTAGCGGCTCTGCCCCTGTGCGCCCTCCCCTGGCCTCTACGGATAGGGGCTCTACTCCCTTCCGCCCGCTTTCCCAGCCCAGACGACTTCCTCTTACGTTGTCCTCTCCGCGCGCGGTTGTTCGTGCTGTAGCTGGCCCTCTGCTCCCTCCTACACTGTCTTGGAGGGTCCGCCTGGCTGTCGTTGCTTCTCCTACTTCACCTGCTTCGGTGCCTCTTCTTCCTTCCCGGTCTCGTCCCACGGTGGAGGTCCCTCCCTCCTCCGCCTCGGTGTCGGGCCGCCCTGTTCTCTCAGCCCCGGGGGTCCTTGCTCTGTTTCCCCCCGCGGCTCCTTCTGGCCTCCTTTCACCCGGCCAGCCTTCCCACTCCCGTCGTCCTGCTCCTCCTCATTCTTCTCTTCCTGGCCTTCACTTCCCGTCTCGCCAGGGGGGTACCCCTCCTCTTGCCTCGGTGGGGTTTCGCGAGGTTTCGGGGTCCCCCTTTCTCGGGAGCTGGCGTGTCGCTGGAAGAGGGGGATGGTGCTGTTTCCCCCTCGGCCACGTGATCGGGGACGAGTCCCTCTACGGCGACACAACCGTCGTCGCTCGCCTTCCTTGGGCCGCGACGCTGCTGGTTCGTGTCGTGGGTCTCGCTCCCGCTCACGCTTGCCCCTGCGGGCCGACCATTCTGGGGGGGGGGGGGTCGCCTCTCTCGGTTCGATTGTCGGCTATGCAGGGCTGGGTTGTGTCACGCTTCGACGGGTGCTTGGAGTCGTTGGACGACTCCCTCTTCTCGCGCTTCTTGGCGGTGACTCACCCTCCGCGCCTCACCCTACCTACCCCTGCTACGGTCCCCCTCCCTTTTGCAGGCCTACGCTCTGGTCAGACTTCAGCCGCCCTGACATCCTTCCGGATGTTCGGTCCCTGGCTGTGTTGACGGGTCTGTCCTCCTATGGGACAGGTTTGTGTGACGCCGGTACGCCTGGCTTAGCCATCATGCTCGGTCGCCCTCTCCCATTGGAGGCCTGGTTTGCTGTGGCCTTCGACTTCCCGCATCGATCCGTCGACGGCTCTCCTTCAGTCCCTCCCCCGGAGTCATCGCTGATTTTGCCTCCTCTTGTGTCTGTCGGCGGGTTGGACGGCGCGTTCTGGTCCTGGATGAGCGCGCCCGTTCTTGAACTTTGTTCTATTGCTACCCCGTTCTTCTCTCACCCGGATCAGCCCTCTGTCGCCACGGTTTTTCCCTTGCGACAGAGGGTGACGGACTTCTTGTCTTGTCTTTAGGTTCCCTCCGGACGTCTGTTCACCACCTGCGGCTTTTCGAGGCGTCTGCGCCGGGCGAACTTCGCGTGGGTTTGGACCGCGTTCAGCGGGTCCACCTTCGGCTCGCGGTGTCTTTGGTTCCCGGGCTGAAGGCGGTTTTGTGCGCGGCGACTCGGCGACGCCCGACGGTACGGTCCTCGTTCTGCCGGCCGGCCCCCTTGGATATTCGTCAGGGTTTGTTGTACTCTGCGCTATATACGTCGTTTTTTTTTATGCAGGATGCTTGGGAATGCTACGCTTCTCTGTCGGCGGCCCCTGCTTCGTACACGCGACGACGCGCTGTGTCGTTGCGGACCCTGCTTACGTCACGCACCGACATGCTGTGTCGCGCGCGGGGTCTTCTCAGTCCCGTCCCTCTGCCGGTCCTCTTCGGGGTGCTGCTGCAAGTGCTGCCGCCTTGCATGGGCGCAGGACTGGGACGTTGCAGGCCGGTGCGTCGGTTCCGCCTCGCACTTCTGTTCTTGCCCCTTTCATCCCCGCCGTGTCGGGGCTGGCCGGCCTTCCACTTCCGGCCGCCCTTCGACGGGGTCAGCCCCGCGCCGGCCTGGGGTTGGGGTGGCCTGCCCTTTTCGACGAGGTTAGGGGGGGGGGTAGAGGAGGTCAACGTGGCGCTCGTGCCTGTACGGCCCGTACCGGGGGTACCTCCACGTCAACACAATGTGTAGTTCTCTGGGTCGGCCTCCTTGTTCTCCTTCTCGCCTGGCCGTCCGGGTCGCTCCCCTCCTCTCGGGTGCTCCCTCGGGTTGTTTTCGCCCTTGCGCCCCTCGGTAGCCGCGAGGGCCGTTGGGGGCGGCGGGTTGCGCGGAGGGGTCTCACCTGGAGGTGGACGTCCAGACCCCCACTCCGCTCTTGTCACCGACGCCGGCCCGTCTCTTCAGAGGTGGCCCACGTGTTCCCTTCCTTGCCCGAGCTGGGTAGCGTCGAGGGAGTTGACCGGCGGTCACCCGGTTTTCCTCTCCCGTGTCTTTCTGGTACCGTCGACGAACTGCGACGCGATGCGACCGGTGGTGGATCTGTCGGCCCTCAACGGTCACATCGTGCACACACGGTTTCGGATGCTGCCGGTACCCCTGGTACGCCTGGCCCTGTGCCCTCTGTCGTGGGTAGTGTCGCTGGCCCTCCAGGATGCGTCTTGGCTCGTTCCTCTCCATCCTCGCTTCCAGCGATTCTTGGCCATTCGGACTTCCGATCGTGTGTTCCTGTTCGACGGCCTTCCCTTCGGTCTCCACATCGCGCCGCGGATCTTCTCCGCACTGGTGGGGCAGGCTCTGGGTCCTCTCATCAGGAGCGGGCACCGGATCCTGTTTTCCTTGGCCGATTGGTTGGTAGTTTCCGAAGCCCTCGGACTGTGCATTGGCGACGCCCTCACAGTCGTTCACACCATCGCACGGTTCGGGTTCCCCTTCGATGTTCCCAAGTCGCGCTTGACCCCGTCGCGTGTCGTGCCATGGGTCGGTCTCGCATGGGTTTTGTCCGGCGCTACGGTGACCCGGGGTCTGCCGGCCGCGGTGCACCTTCGGTGGAAGGTCTTCGCCGTGTTGCTCTCGGTCTCCCTCCCGGGGTGGATCTGGGACTCGTTCGTGGGTTCGCTGCATTGGGCCGCTCTGCCCCTTCCCTTAGGGAGCCTCTGGCTACTCCGCCTCCTCCTCATGGGCACCGCGGTGTTTCCGTTGCCCCTATGGATCGGCTCCTGCCGCTCCCGCATACCGTTCGCAGACGCTTCGGTCGCTGGGTTGCTCGGGGCTCGCTCTCTGCGGCTGTGCCCTGGACCGCCCCCCCACCGACGGTCTGGGTAGCCACAGATACGTCGAGCGAGGTTGGGTGAGGTTCCCGATCGAACCTGGGACGTCCCCTTCCCGGCAGATGGGTGGGTCTCCCTCCACTTACCCGTCTCTGCCCTCGGACTGTTGGTTCCTTTGTTCTTCCTGCGGGACCACGCGCTGGCCCTTCGGGGTAAGTCGGTGGCCTTCGGGTTGGACACTCAGACAGGCTGTCCCCTGTTTCCTTATGCGGGGATCCCCCAGGTCGTTGACTCTATTGGGGGTCTCGGTGGAGTTGTTCTTCCTCGCAGACCGACACCCCTTCTCCTTGCATGCCTCCTCCCTGCCTGGGCCTGCCACCCTGTGGGCGGCCGCCCTGTCGAGAGGGCAGGGCGTTCTTGTAGAATGGGCGATGAAACGGACTGTGTTCGCCGACCTCGCGGCTTCCTGATGTGTTCCGGAGGTCGCCTTGTTCGCATCGGGGGTGCCGCGCCAGTTGCCTTTGGACCTCTCCCTCCGGCCTCGCGCTCCGGGGGGGGTCCGGACGCTTTCATGGTAGCCTGGTACAGGTGGCGGTCGATATACATCTTTCCGCCACCGGACGCGCTGTTGATGTGCCCAGTCCTCGCGAGGCTGCGGCTGTGCCAGGGCTGCGTATGGCTCCTCGCGCCTCTGTGGCCGGCACGGGCTTGGTCCGCCCGGTTGCCGCGGTGGTGCCCGAGTCCGGTCCCTCTACCTGTCTCCGGCTTCCACTTGGGCTTGGTTGGGGACCTGCGGACCTCGTTGGCCTTCGCATCGTGCTTGTTCATGAGGCGCGGTGGCTCCCGGTCCCCGGCCGGGCCCTGACTGACTTCCTGCGGCGTTCCTGGCCGTCTTCTCATTGGGGGACTTACGGGTCCCGCTGGAGGTCTTTTCCTAGGTGGCTCCAGGCCACTCCCCTGCCAGTTGGCTCTCCTTCCCTCGTCCTACGCTCCTTGTTTCACCTCTTCCGTACACATCACTTTCAAGTCGACGCTATGCGTACCCACTTGTCTGCCGTCCGGGGGATCTTTGGGTCCGTCGCTGGGCTGGTCGTTCCGCCACAGGAGCTGGATTCCTTCCTGACGGCTGCCTTCCGGGATCGACCGCCTCCGCACCAGGTCCCTCTGCAGTGGGATCTGGGGCGGGCTCTGGTCCTTCTGGCTTCACCCACGTATACAAGGGCCGCTACGCCGGTTCCGTTGCTCGGGCGTCCACTCTTCCTTGTCGCTCTGGCCACTGGGGATCGGGTGTCTGCTCTAGCGGCATTGTCACGGCCCCGGGACTGCGTGCGATTCTCCCCGTCCTTGCATGGCGTCTCGTTCGCCTCCTCCCCTCCTTTTGTTACCACGCATGGGAGGGAGGCCCCCGCTTTCCGGCCTTTCGCCGTCCAGGCTTTACGGCGTGGGCATCCTCGCCATGTGTTGTGCCCGGTGTCAGCCTTGCACTCCTCTGTTGCGTCTGTGGCGCCGCCTTCGGGTACTGCTGTGTGGGTGTCTCCTCGGACAGGTGGGCGGCTCTCGCAGGTGCAGATGGGCCGCCACGTTTGTCGGACCGTTCGTGCCCGTCACCCAGTTTGTAGGGGTTCTGCGCGCGATGTCAGATCCTTTGCTGCCTCCTTCCGGTTCCTGCCCCGTCGATCCTTACCTGCCGTCGCCTCAGCGGTTTTGTGGGTCTTCTATCGATTCCTTCATCTCCTCCTACCTCTCCGTGTCCAGTGTTCGACCCCCTCAGCCGGTGATTGCTCTCGGGGGTCGTGTTTCCTGGTGCTCTGGCGACGATCCCTGGTCTTCCCCCCTTGTCCCTCGTTCTTTTCCTTTGTTTTCTATGACAAAGGGGGGGGGGGGTGTACGGGTTTGCAACACTGGATTGCAAGTTTGGGATTATGTATTGTTCCAGTACATAAGTGTTTTTGCCACATTGAAAATTGTGTTTTGTTCTTGTGTTCAGTGTTTTTGTTGGTTTTTGAAGAAAAGGGATTTTGGGTACTGTACCTTTTTGGTTTCAGACAAGTCTATGTTTTTGCATTACTATGAATGACGGGCATGTGTTAAAACTGTTCTTTTTAGCTATTCCTCAGTTTTTCACTCTTTAATTAGACTCTCTTGTTTAAATTGTGTCTTTGTCATTCATACTTTTGTTTTATGCATTGGTTTTTTTGGTAGGTTGGGCTTGGATATCCTCCTCCTATTTGTTATGCAGCCTTGACGTTGGATTTGCCAAGACTACTAACAAATTGGGAGGTTTGACGTACCTCCCAACCTACCAAATAGGAAAACCTACTATTTGGTAGTAGTCTTGGAAAATCCAACGTACATAATACCCTCCCTCACGCCGGACCCCTGCCCATCCGCGTTCTTCTGCTGACGTGAGATGTGATGACAAGAGAGGGTCGCTCATGCGCACGTTCGACAGGGATCTGCACATGACGGAACACGGGATGGGCCTTAAGCGGTAACTAAGGTAAACCCCTTTTTCTTCTCTTCTATGCTTTTTTCACCTTCGGTGGTAGTTTTGGTTAATGTACAACGTCTCCTAGAGCAAGATAAGGAGTAGACTCTAGACGTTTTCTTTTTAACCGCGGTTGGAATGACGACATAGCAGTCAAAATAGACAAGTCGTCATTGCAATTAGGTTAATAGCCTTGACGTTGGATTTTCCAAGACTACTACCAAATAGTAGGTTTTCCTATTTGGTAGGTTGGGAGGTACGTCAAACCTCCCAATCCAAACCAAAACCTATAATAATATCATAAATTGTGGCATCAGATAGTGAGGGAGACCTGTATCCAAACCAAAACCTATAATAATATCATTAATTGTGGCATCAGATAGTGAGGGAGACGTGTATTTACAATATTTACGCACATTTGCAATAATAATACTCTGCATGGTTTCTTAAATACTTGTTTAACCCTTTCAGTGCGGGTGACATCATTTGTATTCAGTTTAGGAAGGACCTCGACTTGTTTAACCCCTTCTGTACCGACGACGTCTTTTTAGCTTTATTGTGGCTACGATTAGACGATGTTTTTCAGTTTAAGGGGAGGCAGACCATTTTTTCTGGACCTCCTTCTCCCTCATGTTTAGCCCCATTTTTTTAGATTATAAGACGTTCGGCCCATTAGTTTGGCGATTTTAACACGTTTCGCCCCATTTCGTTGTCAATTTTAAGACCTTTCGTACCATTTAGGTGTAGATTATTTCCTGGAGAGCGAGCCTGAAATTTTAAGAGGAATCGGCCTTCGGCCGGGACATTTTTCTACCGAAAAATGTACAAATTTATTTTGAAGGGGGATCTCGGGGGTGTTTTTTCTAAGCTTGTTGGAGGTCTAGCGAGAAAACTAAGGAATATATGAATTAATAGACCAAAAAAAAAAAAAAAAAAACGGTCTGTCTCCCCTTAACCCGGCAACGGCGAGAAAGCTCATAAGAAGTTTTACTGGGCAACGGCGGCAAAGCTCTTAAGAGGGAAGGTCTAAAAAAAATCATTTTAAACAGCCCCAGTAGCACTAAACAATTTTTGTTTTTGTCTTTTTTTTTCCCCTATACCTCATACCACTCCTCCACATCCCCTCCTTCATACCACTCCTCCACATCCCCTCCTTCATACCACTCCTCCACATCCCCTCCTTCATACCACTCCTCCACATCCCCTCCTTCATACCACTCCTCCACATCCCCTCCTTCATACTCACTCCTCCACATCCCCTCCTTCATACCACTCCTCCACATCCCCTCCTTCATATCACTCCTCCACATCCCCTCCTTCATATCACTCCTCCACATCCCCTCCTTCATACCACTCCTCCACATCCCCTCCTTCATATCACTCCTCCACATCCCCTCCTTCATACCACTCTCCACATCCCCTCCTTCATACCACTCCTCCACATCCACTCCTCCACATCCCCTCCTTCATACCACTCCTCCACATCCCCTCCTTTCATACACTCCTCCACATCCCTCTCCTTCATACCTCCTCACATCCCCTCCTTCATACCACTCCTCCACATCCCCTCCTTCATCCACTCCTCCACATCCCCTCCTTCATACCACTCCTCCACATTCCTTCATACCACTCCTCCACATCCCCTCCTTCATACCACTCCTCACATCCCCTCCTTCATATCACTCCTCCACATCCCCTCCTTCATACCACTCCTCCACATCCCCTCCTTCATACCACTCCTCCACATCCCCTCCTTCATACCACTCCTCCACATCCCCTCCTTCATACCACTCCTCCACATCCCCTCCTTCATACCACTCCTCCACATCCCCTCCTTCATACCACTCCTCCACATCCCCTCCTTCATACCACTCCTCCACATCCCCTCCTTCATACCACTCCTCCACATCCCCTCCTTCATACCACTCCTCCACATCCCCTCCTTCATACCCCCCACATCCCCTCCTTCATACCACTCCTCCACATCCCCTCCTTCATACCACTCCTCCACATCCCCTCCTTCATACCACTCCTCCACATCCCCTCCTTCATACCACTCCTCCACATCCCCTCCTTCATACCACTCCTCCACATCCCCTCCTTCATACCACTCCTCCACATCCCCTCCTTCATACCACTCCTCCACATCCCCTCCTTCATACCACTCCTCCACATCCCCTCCTTCATACCACTCCTCCACATCCCCTCCTTCATACCACTCCTCCACATCCCCTCCTTCATACCACTCCTCCACATCCCCTCCTTCATACCACTCCTCCACATCCCCTCCTTCATACCACTCCTCCACATCCCCTCCTTCATATCACTCCTCCACATCCCCTCCTTCATACCACTCCTCCACATCCCCTCCTTCATACCACTCCTCCACATCCCCTCCTTCATACCACTCCTCCACATCCCCTCCTTCATATCACTCCTCCACATCCCCTCCTTCATACCACTCCTCCACATCCCCTCCTTCATACCACTCCTCCACATCCCCTCCTTCATACCACTCCTCCACATCCCCTCCTTCATACCACTCCTCCACATCCCCTCCTTCATACCACTCCTCCACATCCCCTCCTTCATACCACTCCTCCACATCCCCTCCTTCATACCACTCCTCCACATCCCCTCCTTCATACCACTCCTCCACATCCCCTCCTTCATACCACTCCTCCACATCCCCTCCTTCATACCACTCCTCCACATCCCCTCCTTCATACCACTCCTCCACATCCCCTCCTTCATACCACTCCTCCACATCCCCTCCTTCATATCACTCCTCCACATCCCCTCCTTCATACCACTCCTCCACATCCCCTCCTTCATACCACTCCTCCACATCCCCTCCTTCATACCACTCCTCCACATCCCCTCCTTCATACCACTCCTCCACATCCCCTCCTTCATACCACTCCTCCACATCCCCTCCTTCATACCACTCCTCCACATCCCCTCCTTCATACCACTCCTCCACATCCCCTCCTTCATACCACTCCTCCACATCCCCTCCTTCATACCACTCCTCCACATCCCCTCCTTCATACCACTCCTCCACATCCCCTCCTTCATACCACTCCTCCACATCCCCTCCTTCATACCACTCCTCCACATCCCCTCCTTCATACCACTCCTCCACATCCCCTCCTTCATACCACTCCTCCACATCCCCTCCTTCATATCCACTCCTCCACATCCCCTCCTTCATACCACTCCTCCACATCCCCTCCTTCATACCACTCCTCCACATCCCCTCCTTCATACCACTCCTCCACATCCCCTCCTTCATACCACTCCTCCACATCCCCTCCTTCATACCACTCCTCCACATCCCCTCCTTCATACCACTCCTCCACATCCCCTCCTTCATACCACTCCTCCACATCCCCTCCTTCATACCACTCCTCCACATCCCCTCCTTCATACCACTCCCCACATCCCCTCCTTCATACCACTCCTCCACATCCCCTCCTTCATACCACTCCTCCACATCCCCTCCTTCATACCACTCCTCCACATCCCCTCCTTCATACCACTCCTCCACATCCCCTCCTTCATACCACTCCTCCACATCCCCTCCTTCATACCACTCCTCCACATCCCCTCCTTCATACCACTCCTCCACATCCCCTCCTTCATACCACTCCTCCACATCCCTCCTTCATACCACTCCTCCACATCCCCTCCTTCATACCACTCCTCCACATCCCCTCCTTCATACCACTCCTCCACATCCCCTCCTTCATACCACTCCTCCACATCCCCTCCTTCATACCACTCCTCCACATCCCCTCCTTCATACCACTCCTCCACATCCCCTCCTTCATACCACTCCTCCACATCCCCTCCTTCATACCACTCCTCCACATCCCCTCCTTCATACCACTCCTCCACATCCCCTCCTTCATACCACTCCTCCACATCCCCTCCTTCATACCACTCCTCCACATCCCCTCCTTCATACCACTCCTCCACATCCCCTCCTTCATACCACTCCTCCACATCCCCTCCTTCATACCACTCCTCCACATCCCCTCCTTCATACCACTCCTCCACATCCCCTCCTTCATACCACTCCTCCACATCCCCTCCTTCATACCACTCCTCCACATCCCCTCCTTCATACCACTCCTCCACATCCCCTCCTTCATACCACTCCTCCACATCCCCTCCTTCATACCACTCCTCCACATCCCCTCCTTCATACCACTCCTCCACATCCCCTCCTTCATACCACTCCTCCACATCCCCTCCTTCATACCACTCCTCCACATCCCCTCCTTCATACCACTCCTCCACATCCCCTCCTTCATACCACTCCTCCACATCCCCTCCTTCATACCACTCCTCCACATCCCCTCCTTCATACCACTCCTCCACATCCCCTCCTTCATACCACTCCTCCACATCCCCTCCTTCATACCACTCCTCCACATCCCCTCCTTCATACCACTCCTCCACATCCCCTCCTTCATACCACTCCTCCACATCCCCTCCTTCATACCACTCCTCCACATCCCCTCCTTCATACCACTCCTCCACATCCCCTCCTTCATACCACTCCTCCACATCCCCTCCTTCATACCACTCCTCCACATCCCCTCCTTCATACCACTCCTCCACATCCCCTCCTTCATACCACTCCTCCACATCCCCTCCTTCATACCACTCCTCCACATCCCCTCCTTCATACCACTCCTCCACATCCCCTCCTTCATACCACTCCTCCACATCCCCTCCTTCATACCACTCCTCCACATCCCCTCCTTCATACCACTCCTCCACATCCCCTCCTTCATACCACTCCTCCACATCCCCTCCTTCATACCACTCCTCCACATCCCCTCCTTCATACCACTCCTCCACATCCCCTCCTTCATACCACTCCTCCACATCCCCTCCTTCATACCACTCCTCCACATCCCCTCCTTCATACCACTCCTCCACATCCCCTCCTTCATACCACTCCTCCACATCCCCTCCTTCATACCACTCCTCCACATCCCCTCCTTCATACCACTCCTCCACATCCCCTCCTTCATACCACTCCTCCACATCCCCTCCTTCATACCACTCCTCCACATCCCC
Organism: Lithodes maja; assembly: GCA_037953745.1. Classification (NCBI taxonomy): domain Eukaryota; kingdom Metazoa; phylum Arthropoda; class Malacostraca; order Decapoda; family Lithodidae; genus Lithodes; species Lithodes maja. Next base: position 39,194 of record JBAKBP010022179.1, read on the forward strand.
TCCTTCATACCACTCCTCCACATCCCCTCCTTCATACACTCCTCCACATCCCTCCTTCATACCACTCCTCCACATCCCCTCCTTCATACCACTCCTCCACATCCCCTCCTTCATACCACTCCTC
>JBAKBP010022180.1:0-37500 GCA_037953745.1 Lithodes maja
CCCTACACCATCGCCGATTCAGATTGATAATTCAGATGTTCTAAGCAATATCACCGTTACAGAGAGAGAAGTATTGAATTGTTTAGATAAACTCAAGGTAAATAACACGCCTGGACCTGATACAATCTCGCCTAGAGTTCTAAAGGAAGCTAAGGATGAGCTCTCCAAACCACTGACATTGCTATTCAATGAATCCTTGCAGTCTGGGACTATGCCTGATCAGTGGAAGCTAGCCAACGTAACACCGATATTAAAAAAAGGCAGCAAATCCCTACCCAGTAACTATCGTCCAATTAGCTTAACCTCAATTGTATGTAAAATGCTAGAAACGGTCATAAGAGACAGACTCGTAAATCACTTAGAGGCAAATAACTTACTTAAAGATACTCAACAAGGCTTTCGTAAAAAACGTTCCTGTTTAACAAACCTCTTAGACTTTTTCTATGATATCCTCAACCTCTACGATGAGAGTAAAGCTGTAGACATTTTATACCTTGATTATCAAAAGGCCTTTGACAAAGTTCCCCACAAACGTTTACTGCTAAAACTAAAAGCGCATGGAATACAAGACGGTGTGTTGAAATGGATAGAAAATTGGCTCAGCGACAGAAAGCAAAGAGTAGTCATAAACGGTAAGGCATCTAAATGGACCAATGTTAGTAGCATGGTATCCCAGGGATCGGTACTAGGACCAATTCTCTTTCTAATTTATATCAACGACATAGATGAGGGTCACACCTGTACAATCTCAAAATTTGCTGACGATACACAAATTGCAAATAGCGTCCTCTCAAAACAACAAGTTGACGATATGCAACACAATCTAGATACATTGTCATGTTGGGCCCAAATTTGGCAAATGAGTTTCAATGCGGATAAATGTAAAGTACTACATATCAAATACCTAAATGAGAAAGCAAACTATTCGATGAATGGCACTTAGCTTAAGAATGTAAACAGAGAAACCGATCTGGGAGTAACAATATCGAGTAACCTAAAACCGAGTCAACAATGTTCAGAAGTTGTTAAGAAGGCAAACACAATAATTGGCTTTATAGGCAGGTCATTTGAGCATAAATCCAAAGAAGTTATCCTAACCCTATACAATTCCTTAGTCCGCCCTCTTCTGGAATACTGCGTTCAATCCTGGTGCCCTTATTACCAAAAAGATATAAACAAGCTAGAACGAGTTCAACGTAGAGTTACCAAAATGATACCTAGCCTAAAGAACAAACCATACGAAGAGCGTCTTAGAGAATTAAATCTATTTCCTTTAACCCAGCGCAGATTAAGAGGTGACTTAATTCAAGTGTTCAAAATCATCAAAGGCATCGACAATATGAACTGTAGTAAGTACTTCACTATCGACCAATCTAATTACACGCGGGAAAACGGTTGCAAAATTATTGGTAAATCTTTTAACTAACACGAATCTAAGAATTTCTTCTTCAATCGAGTTGTCAACTAGTGGAATGGGCTTCCCCGAGAGACGTTATAGACTGCAGCACCGTTGATTCATTTAATCTCCGCTTAGACAAATATCTCGCATCAAACCCGCGACTGACTGCGTTTGTAAATGAATAACTTTATTTTATCCCCCCCCACCCAGTTACTAACCCATCTGTCCCCTACTAACTTCCTAATCCTGCCACGGACATTAGTTCCAGGGCAGTAGTTCCCTTTCCAATGTTCCCTTACCCACTCTAAACCACTGTTGGGACACTTGATCCTCAGTGTTTTGGAGGACAAGCAGCCTAGAAGGGTCACTAGATCTGTTGTTGCTTGATTTTCTTTATACTCCTTTGTACTCTCTCTCTCTCTCTCTCTCTCTCTCTCTCTCTCTCTCTCTCTCTCTCTCTCTGTAATCTGTAGCGTTTGGCTCCGTGTAATAATGTGGTGGCTGTATTGTCTTAGGTTGAGAAGATATGTCATTGTCTGTCTGTCTGTCTGTCATGTTCTCTGCCTCTCTCTCTCTCTCTCTCTCTCTCTCTCTCTCTCTCTCTCTCTCTCTCTCTGTAATCTGTAGCGTTTGGCTCGGTGTAATAATGTGGTGGGTGTGTTGTCTTAGGTTGAGCAAATATGTCATTGTCTGTCTGTCTGTCATGTTCTCTGCCTCTCTCTTTCTCTCTCTCTCTCTCTCTCTCTCTCTCTCTCTCTCTCTCTCTCTCTGTAATCTGTAGCGTTTGGCTCGGTGTAATAATGTGGTGGCTGTGTTGTCTTAGGTTTGCAGATATGCCATTGTCTGTCTGTCTGTCATGTTCTCTGCCTCTCTCTCTCTCTCTCTCTCTCTCTCTCTCTCTCTCTCTCTCTCTCTCTCTCTCTCTGTAATCTGTAGGTTTGGCTCGGTGTAATAATGTGGTGGCTGTGTTGTCTTAGGTTGAGCAGATATGTCATTGTCTGTGTGTCTGTCATGTTCTCTGCCCCTCTCTCTCTCTCTCTCTCTTTCTCTCTCTCTCTCTCCCTCTATCTCTCTCTCTTTCTCTCTCTCTTTCTCTCTCTCTCTCTCTCTCTCTTTAAACTTTACTAGTAACGAACCAAATAGTAGCATCGAAAAAGTCCCTAATTTCAAGAAAGTAAACTTTCATAAACTTAGAGCTATGTTTTAAGAAACTGACTGGAGCTTTTTAATTAACAATAACGACATAAATACATCTTGGAAGTTATTCGAAACCACTTACCTAAAAGCAGTGCAAGACTGCATACCATCGAAAATACGGCGTCCAGGCCATAATAATAAGCCCAAATGGTGGAATAAAGATATTTCAAACTGCCTGCTTGCTAAAAAAAAATTGCTAATGATAGATTAAAATCCTCACAAAATGACGAAGAACGGGTGAAATTTGTAGAGCTACGACGCAAAGCCAAAAAGTTAATTAAGCAAAGTAAAAAGACCCCAGAGTTACATATTGTGAATCAAAGTAAAACAAACCCGAAAGAATTCTATAATTATATCAGAAAGAAAAAAGTAGTCACTTCAACTGTTGGACCGTTAGTCGATGAAATTGGAGAATACACCAAAGGCGAAGTACAAATGAGTAATGCCCGCAATACCTTCTTTGCATCAGTTTTTACAACAGAAGACCTCAGTGATATCCCTACACCATCGCCGATTCAGATTGATAATTCAGATGTTCTAAGCAATATCACCGTTACAGAGAGAGAAGTATTGAATTGTTTAGATAAACTCAAGGTAAATAAAACGCCTGGACCTGATACAATCTCGCCTAGAGTTCTAAAGGAAGCTAAGGATGAGCTCTCCAAACCACTGACATTACTATTCAATAAATCCTTGCAGTCTGGAACTATGCCTGATCAGTGGAAGATAGCCAATGTAACACCGATATTAAAAAAAGGCAGCAAATCCCTACCAAGTAACTATCGTCCAATTAGCTTAACCTCAGTTGTATGTAAAATGCTAGAAACGGTCATAAGAGACAGACTCGTAAATCACTTAAAGGAAAATAACATACTTAAAGATGCTCAACGCGGCTTTCGTAAAAACGTTCCTGTTTAACAAACCTCTTAGACTTCTTCCACGATATCCTCAACCTCTACGATGAGAGTAAAGCTGTAGATATTATATACATTGATTTTCAAAAGGCCTTTGACAAAGTTCCCCACAAACGTTTACTGCTAAAACTAAAAGCGCATGGAATACAAGATGGTGTGTTGAAATGGATAGAAAATTGGCTCAGCGACAGAAAGCAAAGAGTAGTCATAAACGGTATGGCATCTAAATGGACCAATGTAAGTAGCGGGGTACCCCAGGGATTGGTACTAGGACCAATTCTCTTTCTAATTTACATCAACGACATAGATGAGGGTCTCACCTGTACAATCTCAAAATTTGCTGACGATACAAAAATTGCAAATAGCGTACTCTCAAAAGATCAAGTTGACGATATGCAACACAATCTAGATAAATTGTCACATTGGTCCCAAATTTGGCAAATGAGTTTCAATGAGGATAAATGTAAAGTACTACATATCGGATACCTAAATGAGAAAGCAAACTATTCGATGAATGGCACTCAGCTTAAGAATGTAAACAAGAGAAACCGATCTGGGAGTAACAATATCGAGTAACCTAAAACCGAGTCAACAATGTTCAGAAGTTGTTAAGAAGGCAAACAAAATAATTGGCTTTATAGGCAGGTCATTTGAGCATAAATCCAAAGATGTTATCCTAACCCTTTACAATTCCTTAGTCCGCCCTCTTCTGGAATACTGCGTTCAATCCTGGTGCCCTTATTACCAAAAAGATATAAACAAGCTAGAACGAGTTCAACGTAGAGTTACCAAAATGATACCTAGCCTAAAGAACAAACCATACGAAGAGCGTCTTAGAGAATTAAATCTATTTCCTTTAACCCAGCGCAGATTAAGAGGCGACTTAATTCAAGTGTTCAAAATCATCAAAGGCATCGACAATATGAACTGTAGTAAGTACTTCACTATCGACCAATCTAATTACACGCGGGGAAACGGTTGCACAATTATTGGTAAATCTTTTAACTCACCACGAATCTAAGAATTTCTTCTTCAATCGAGTTGTCAACTTGTGGAATGGGCTTCCCGAGACGTTATAGACTGCAGCACCGTTGATTCATTTAAACTCCGCTTAGACAAATATCTCGCATCAAACCCGCGACTGACTGCGTTTGTAAATGAATAACTTTATTGTATAGCCCCCTCAGTTACTAACCCATCTGTCCCCTACTAACTTCCTAATCCTGCCACGGACATTAGTTCTAGGGCAGTAGTTCCCTTTCCAATGTTCCCTTACCCACTCTAAACCACTGTTTGGACACTTGATCCTCAGTGTTTTGGAGGACAAGCAGCCTAGAGGGGTCACTAGACCTGTTGTTGCTTGATTTCCTTTGTACTCCTTTGTACTCTCTTAGTTATCGTGCCCTTTCAGTTTCCCTTACTATCGGGTTTCCTATCTCTGCTCGAATTAAGTCCTGATCGCCTTGCTGGGATCGTAAGGTCTGTGTGGCCAGGGTATCTATGTAAATTAATGTTAATCTCTCTCTCATGCCTCAATTCTTCCCTCCCCTCCCTCCCTTCTTCCTCCAACAACCCGTTCCTCCTCCCTCCTTCCATTTCCTCTGTTCATCTTTCACTCCCCTCTTCCCCTTGTCCCATCCTCTCTCTCTCTCTCTCTCTCTCTCTCTCTCTCTCTCTCTCTCTCTCTCTCTCTCTCTCTCTCTCTCTCCATTCATCCATACATCTCTCCTTCTCTCCTTCCTTTCCATTCTCCCTCCTTTCCTTTCCTCCCTTCTTTCTTACTTCATCCATCCATCCATCCTTTTTCCCCTCCCTCGCTCTGCCACTTACTCCTTCCCTTCCTCTCTTCTCTCCCTCTCTTCTCTCCCTCCCCTCCTTCCTTCCACCCTCTTTACTCTCCTTCCCTTCTTTCTTCATTCACCCATTCATCTATCCCTCCTTCTCCTCCTCCCTCCCCTCCTTCCTTCCACCCTCTTTACCTCGCCTTCCCTTCATTCTTCATTCACCCATTCATCCATCCCTCCTTCTCCTCCTCCCTCCCCTCCTTCCTTCCACCCTCTTTACTCGCCTTCCCTTCTTTCTTCATTCACCCATTCATCTATCCCTCCTTCTCCTCCTCCCTCCCCTCCTTCCTTCCACCCTCTTTACTCTCCTTCCCTTCTTTCTTCATTCACCCATTCATCCATCCCTCCTTCTCCTCCTTCTTCCTCCCTCCCTCCTTCATCCCCTCAAACCATAATTTTCTCTTCCTCTCACCCCTTCCCTCCCTCCCTTCCTTCATCTCCTCACCACCCTTTTTGCTTCTTTTCCCTCTCCTTCCATCCCACTCCATTCACCCCCTCCCCCCTCCCTTTCCTCCTCCCTCCACCCATTCATCGTTCTCTCTCTCCCCCTCCCCCCTTCCCCCTCCCTCTTTCCTTCATCTCTCTCCTTCCATCACTCCTTCTCTCATCTCTTCCCCTCCCCCTTCCCCTTCTCTCTCCCTCCCTCCCCCCTTCCCCTTCTCTCCTTCCATTACTCCTTCCATTACAGCCACTTCAGCTGATGTATCCGATACTCAAGATACAAATAGTGACTCTCTTCCCCCTCAAGACAACTTCCGTGTCGTGAGGAACAACGTTTGCCCCAAGACCAGGAAACACATACCGATTACCGAGTGTCAAAACCGTTTCCAGATACTCGCAGACTCAGATGACGAAGAGGAAATAGAAGAAGTCCGGCTCGTGGGAGACTCGATGATACGTGGTCAGCTCACAGAGTTTTGCGCCAGGGCACCTAAGACCAGGAAGCGTTTTTGTATCCCTGGTGGTGGTGTGGATGACGTAGTTGCAGCAGTTGACGAAGTATCAAAGCTGGCCCCTGCTAATACAATGTACGTCATCCACGTTGGATCCAACGATGTGCAGCGAACCCGGTCGGAAGATTTGCTTTTAAAGTACCAGCAGCTGATCAAGTCGTTTAAGGAGAAGTCATCAAGGATCATCGTCTCAGGAATCGTCCCCCGGCTCGGTGTAGAGAGCCGATTTTACAACATAGCCACCAGCACAAATCGTTGTCTAGCAAACCTCTGCAGGAAGGAGAACGTGGGATTCGTCGACACCTGGGACAATTTCTACTACGATGACTATTTGTTTTCGGACGATGGAGTTCATCTGAACCAGGTGGGAGCAGCACGTTTTGGGCGTCTTCTCAACGATGCGGTGAAGGATTTTCGGAGAAGAAATCGACTCAGCACAGGACAACCAGGAAGGAGGACCGAAGACAGCGAGGACGGCAACCTACAAAGGAATTAAATACTAATCCGTCAAGAACCGCGAATTTGGATAAATCTCCACCAACACGACCCAAATTCAAAACCGTCAGGGATAACGACCGAGGACCGAGGACAGCCATGAATGTAAATGTAGATCCGACCAGAACCAAAAATTCGATGAAAGAACGTTCTGCGAGTTCTAAAACCGCAACTTTAAAGGTTTTCTATGCAAACGCTCGTAGCATACGCAATAAATTTTCAGATTTAGAGGAACTAGTGTTTACAGAAAATTATGATGTGATTGGCATAACAGAATCTTGGCTCAATACAGAAGATAGAGACTTTTTAGCAGAGTATTCACTTCCCGGTTATGTAATGTTTGAGAACAGCCGAATAAATAAAAATGGAGGTGGCGTTTTATTTTATATCAAAGAAAGTCTTAACCCGACCCTCGTGTCAAAACCTCAAATTGTGAACGTCGACACATCTTTTGTGCTAATAAAGAATAATAAAGGTACAAAAATAATACTTGCGTTAATATACAGACCTCCAGCTCAATCAGTGCAAACTGACCGAGAAATTTACGAACAAATTGCAGATGTAAGTAACTCACAAGATACCGTAATTTTTGGCGACTTTAATTTACCTGTGACCAAGTGGGGCGATACTCTTACTTCACACTCCGGACATGACTTGTATACGAACTTGCAAGAGAGTTCGCTTTATCAATTTGTTCGAACGCCGACCCGTGGTAATAACGTTCTTGACATTGTACTTGCAACAAAAGAAGAATTGATAGAGAATTTGAATGTTGGTGATGAATTCAGTAACAGCGACCATCGTACGATAACTTTCACTTTAAAGTTTACTAGTAACGAACCAAATAGTAGCATCGAAAAAGTCCCTAATTTCAAGAAAGCAAACTTCCATAAACTTAGAGCTATGTTTAAAGAAACTGACTGGAGCTTTTTAATTAACAATAACGACATAAATACATCTTGGAAGTTATTCGAAACCACTTACCTAAAAGCAGTGCAAGACTGCATACCATCGAAAATACGGCGTCCAGGCCATAATAATAAGCCCAAATGGTGGAATAAAGATATTTCAAACTGCCTGCTTGCTAAAAAATTTGCTAATGATAGATTAAAATCCTCACAAAATGACGAAGAACGGGTGAAATTTGTAGAGCTACGACGCAAAGCCAAAAAGTTAATTAAGCAAAGTAAAAAGACCTTAGAGTTACATATTGCGAATCAAAGTAAAACAAACCCGAAAGAATTCTATAGTTATATCAGAAAGAAAAAAGTAGTTACTTCAACTGTTGGACCGTTAGTCGATGAAAAAGGAGAATACACCAAAGACGAAGTACAAATGAGTAATGCCCTCAATACCTTCTTTGCATCAGTTTTTACAACCGAAGACCTCAGTGATATCCCTACACCATCGCCGATTCAGATTGATAATTCAGATGTTCTAAGCAATATCACCGTTACAGAGAGAGAAGTATTGAATTGTTTAGATAAACTCAAAGTAAATAAAACGCCAGGACCTGATACAATCTCGCCTAGAGTTCTAAAGGAAGCTAAGAATGAGCTCTCCAAACCACTGACATTACTATTCAATAAATCCTTGCAGTCTGGAACTATGCCTGATCAGTGGAAGCTAGCCAACGTAACACCGATATTCAAAAAAGGCAGCAAATCCCTACCCAGTAACTATCGTCCAATTAGCTTAACCTCAGTTGTATGTAAATTGCTAGAAACGGTCATACGAGACAGACTCGTAAATCACTTAGAGGAAAATAACATACTTAAAGATACTCAACACGGCTTTCGTAAAAAACGTTCCTGTTTAACAAACCTCTTAGACTTCTTCCACGATATCCTCAACCTCTACGATGAGAGTAAAGCTGTAGATATTATATACCTTGATTTTCAAAAGGCCTTTGACAAAGTTCCCCACAAACGTTTACTGCTAAAACTAAAAGCGCATGGAATACAAGACGGTGTGTTGAAATGGATAGAAAATTGGCTCAACAACAGAAAGCAAAGAGTAGTCATAAACGGTAAGGCATCTAAATGGACCAATGTAAGTAGCGGGGTACCCCAGGGATCGGTACTAGGACCAATTCTCTTTCTAATTTACATCAACGACATAGATGAGGGTCTCACCTGCACAATCTCAAAATTTGCTGACGATACAAAAATTGCAAATAGCGTACTCTCAAAAGAACAAGTTGACGATATGCAACACAATCTAGATAAATTGTCATGTTGGGCCCAAATTTGGCAAATGAGTTTCAATGCGGATAAATGTAAAGTACTACATGTCGGATACCTAAATGAGAAAGCAAACTATTCGATGAATGGCACTCAGCTTAAGAATGTAAACAGAGAAACTGATCTGGGAGTAACAATATCGAGTAACCTAAAACCGAGTCAACAATGTTCAGAAGTTGTTAAGAAGGCAAACAAAATAATTGGCTTTATAGGCAGGTCATTTGAGCATAAATCCAAAGAAGTTATCCTAACCCTTTACAATTCCTTAGTCCGCCCTCTTCTGGAATACTGCGTTCAATCCTGGTGCCCTTATTACCAAAAAGATATAAACAAGCTAGAACGAGTTCAACGTAGAGTTACCAAAATGATACCTAGCCTAAAGAACAAACCATACGAAGAGCGTCTTAGAGAATTAAATCTATTTCCTTTAACCCAGCGCAGATTAAGAGGCGACTTAATTCAAGTGTTCAAAATCATCAAAGGCATCGACAATATGAACTGTAGTAAGTACTTCACTATCGACCAATCTAATTACACGCGGGGAAACGGTTGCAAAATTATTGGTAAATCTTTTAACTCGCACGAATCTAAGAATTTCTTCTTCAATCGAGTTGTCAACTTGTGGAATGGGCTTCCCCGAAACGTTATAGACTGCAGCACCGTTGATTCATTTAAATTCCGCCTAGACAAATATCTCGCATCAAACCCGCGACTGACTGCGTTTGTAAATGAATAACTTTATCCTCCCCTCAGTTACTAACCCATATGTCCCCTACTAACTTCCTAGTCCTGCCACGTTAGTGGCAGGGCAGTAGTTCCCTTTCCAATGTTCCCTTACCCACTCTAAACCACTGTTTGGACACTTGATCCTCAGTGTTTTGGAGGACAAGCAGCCTAGAAGGGTCACTAGATCTGTTGTTGCTTGATTTCCTTTGTACTCCTTTGTACTCTCATCTCTTCCCCTCCCCCTTCCCCTTCTCCCTCCTCCCTCCCCCTTTCCCCCTCTCTCCTTCCATTACTCCTTCTCTCATCTCTTCCCCTCCCCCCTTCCCCTTCTCTCTCCCTCCCTCCCCCCTTCCCCCTCTCTCCTTCCATCATCTCTCTCCTTCCATCACTCCTTCCATCATCTGTCTCCACACCATCATTTTTCCTCTCTCCGTTCTTGCTCGCATTTGCAAATCCTGAATTTTATCATAAGTATTTTCTCTCCCTAAGCCCCCTCCGCCTCTCGCCTCTCTTCCAGTCCCTCCCTTTCTTCCCTCTTGTTTTTCCTCCTTCCTTCCTTCCTTCATTCATTCAGTCTTTCCTTGCTTCTTTTCTTCCTTCCTTCCATCCTTCCTTCCTGCCTTCATTTCTCCCATCCTACCTTCTTTCTTTCCCTCGTTAATTCATTTCTTCCTTCATTCATTCATTTCTTCTCCCCTCCTTCCTTTCTTCTTCAGTCTTACATCCATTCATCATTTACCCTTTCTGTGTGCTCGCTTCCTTATTCCATGCCTTTTTCTTTCTTATTCTTCGTATTGTGTCCTTCCTTCCTTTTTTCATTGACTTCCTTTCTTAATCCATAGCCTCTCATACAGTCCTCTCATTCCTTTCTCTCTTTTGTTTTTTTCTTTCCTTCCTTCCTTCTGTTTTCATTTAGTCTTTCCTTAACGTATGCCCGTCTGCCGCCCTTCATGTCTTCTTCCTGTCTTTTTTCCCTTCCTCCGCCCGTTCTTTCTTAAGGGGGGTGACCTGTTTTTGTTATGTCGTTTTCTATCTTTCTCTGGCTTGTATCCATTTGGCCCCATTTAGCCTATTGTTTTAAGACGTTTATCCCCATGCCGGTGTCAATTTTTTACTGGTGAGCGGTAGCGAGCCAGCATATTTTTTATTTTATGTTTGACAACAGGCTAAATTTGTACATTTTTCGATAGAAAAATTTCTCCGGCGAAGCCGGATTTCTTCATATAATGCTGGCTCGCTATCGCTCGCCAGGAAGCAATCGACACCTAGATGGGGATAAACGTCTTAAGATAGTTGGCTGATGGGGCTGAATGGATACAAGCCAGAGAAAGAGAGAAAAGGACAGAAATAACAAAAAGCAGGTCACCCCCCTTAAGTTGCTTCTTCAAATCTCTCTGACCATCCATTTCTTATTACTTCATTCCTTCCTTCATTGTATACTTCTTTCTTTTTACTTCATACCCTCCTTCATTGTATACTTCTTTCTTATTACTTCATGCCTTCCTTCATTGTATACTTCTTTCTTTTTACTTCATGCCCTCCTTCATTGTATACTTCTTTCTTATTACTTCATGCCTTCCTTCATTGTATACTTCTTTCTTTTCCTCGTTCCTTACTCTTTTCCTTTGTGCATGCCTGTCTGTTTGTCTTAATAGATTCCTATATTCCTTTCTTCTGTCTTTCCTATACCTACCTACCGTCACGTATTGCTTCTTTTCTTCCTTTACTTGCTTCTAAAATGTTTTTCTTTTTACTTTTGACTTCCTTTCTTCCTTCTTGTCCGTCTGCCTTCCTACCTTAAGGGGAGGTTTTTAGTTTGGTCTCTAGATATCCATCAAGCTTAAGATTACACCCCCTTGAGCCCCTTTCAAGATAAATTTGTACATTTTTCGGTAGAAAAATGTCCCGGCTGAAAGCCGATTCCTCTTAAATTACAGGCTCGCTATCGCTCGCCAGGATAAAATCGACACCTAAATTGCACGAAAGGTCTTAAAATTGACGGAAATGGGGCGAAAGTTCTTAAAATCGCCAAACTAATGGGGCGACGGTCTTAAAATCTCAAAAGCAATGGGGCTAAACATGAGGGAGAAAGGGGTCCATAAAAATCCCTCAAGTCGATATCTCCCCTTAACCCTTCTTTCCTCCTGCCTCTCTTTCATCATCTCTGCTATTCTGTTCTTCCTCGCATCCTTCTACCCATCTACTATGACTTATCCCTTCATTCATACATTCTTGTCGTTCTATCATACTTCTTTCTGTTTACCTCCCTTATTCATTCCTACCTTTCTTCCTTCTTTCACTCCTTCCTGGTCGTATATATATATATATATATATATATATATATATATATATATATATATATATTTATATATATATATATATATATATTATATATAGACATGAAGGAAAAGTGGTTCCAGGAAAAAAATAAAATAAAAAACATGAGATCGTACATGTCTCATAATATTGACGGCTTGTTAACCCCGTCTGCACCGTCGACATCCTTTATATTTTATTCGGGTTACTACTAATCGATTGTATTCAGTTTAAGTAGGATCTCTAACAATGATATAACTTCGAACTATCTCAACCAATCCTCTTAACTACCACAGATCCTTCCTAAGCTGCATAAACTCGTCTGTATACACCTAGAATATAAAATAACAGACGTCGCTGGTACAGAAAGAGTTAAGGGGAGATTTCCACGTAAGAGATGTTTTTCTTGACCCCCTTCTCCCTCATGTTTAGCCCCATTGCTTTTGATATTATAAAACGTTCGCCCCATATTAAGACCTTTCGTGCCATTCAGGTGTCGAGTTTATCCTGGCGAGCGATAGCGAGCCTGTAACTTAAGAGGAACCGGCCTTCGGCCGGGACATTTTTCTACCGAAAAATGTACAAATTTATCTTGAAAGGGACTCAAGGGGGTATAATTTTAAGCTTGATGGAGGTCTAGGGAACAAAGTAAATACCTCCCCTTAAGTGTATGACTCTAAAATTTAACGTTAGGTAATAAATTGACAATCTTGGTGTTTGTGCTCTGAGCGTCAAAACAACCAAGAATTGACCTGTGTGTAGTGAGAATTTACCTGTGTGTAGTGAGAATTTACCTGTGTGTAGTGAGATTTTTCCTGTGTGTAGTGAGAATTTACCTGTGTGTAGTGAGAATTTACCTGTGTGTAGTGAGAATTTACCTGTGTGTAGTGAGAATTTACCTGTGTGTAGTGAGAATTAGTAGTGTTGTTATTGTTTGCACTTATGTTTAGCCTCTTCTGTACCTCCTCCTCTCCCTACTTAGCCTACTCCTAGTCAGTCTCCTCCTCCTTCTTTCCTTTCTCTCCCTCCTCCCTCTCTCTCCTCTTCCACATACACAACACAACACACACACGCACAACTAAACACAATTCACACGCGCAGCACAATGCGCGCGCACACACACAACAACAACAACAACCACAACACAACACACACACACACACACACACACACACACACACACACACACACACACACACACACTCTCTCACACTCACACATACTTTGCTTGGAAGAAAGATTTCACTCCCCGCCACACTTCTTTGGTCCCTAACCTGATCAAGCACTTGTGTGAGAGAGAGAGAGAGAGAGAGAGAGTACAAAGGAGTACAAAGGAAATCAAGCAACAACAGATCTAGTGACCCTTCTAGGCTGCTTGTCCTCCAAAACACTGAGGATCAAGTGTCCAAACAGTGGTTTAGAGTGGGTAAGGGAACATTGGAAAGGGAACTACTGCCCTGCCACTAACGTGGCAGGACTAGGAAGTTAGTAGGGGACATATGGGTTAGTAACTGAGGGGAGGATAAAGTTATTCATTTACAAACGCAGTCAGTCGCGGGTTTGATGCGAGATATTTGTCTAGGCGGAATTTAAATGAATCAACGGTGCTGCAGTCTATAACGTCTCGGGGAAGCCCATTCCACAAGTTGACAACTCGATTGAAGAAGAAATTCTTAGATTCGTGCGAGTTAAAAGATTTACCAATAATTTTGCAACCGTTTCCCCGCGTGTAATTAGATTGGTCAATAGTGAAGTACTTACTACAGTTCATATTGTCGATGCCTTTGATGATTTTGAACACTTGAATTAAGTCGCCTCTTAATCTGCGCTGGGTTAAAGGAAATAGATTTAATTCTCTAAGACGCTCTTCGTATGGTTTGTTCTTTAGGCTAGGTATCATTTTGGTAACTCTACGTTGAACTCGTTCTAGCTTGTTTATATCTTTTTGGTAATAAGGGCACCAGGATTGAACGCAGTATTCCAGAAGAGGGCGGACTAAGGAATTGTAAAGGGTTAGGATAACTTCTTTGGATTTATGCTCAAATGACCTGCCTATAAAGCCAATTATTGTGTTTGCCTTCTTAACAACTTCTGAACATTGTTGACTCGGTTTTAGGTTACTCGATATTGTTACTCCCAGATCAGTTTCTCTGTTTACATTCTTAAGCTGAGTGCCATTCATCGAATAGTTTGCTTTCTTATTTAGGTATCCGACATGTAGTACTTTACATTTATCCGCATTGAAACTCATTTGCCAAATTTGGGCCCAACATGACAATTTATCTAGATTGTGTTGCATATCGTCAACTTGTTCTTTTGAGAGTACGCTATTTGCAATTTTTGTATCGTCAGCAAATTTTGAGATTGTGCAGGTGAGACCCTCATCTATGTCGTTGATGTAAATTAGAAAGAGAATTGGTCCTAGTACCGATCCCTGGGGTACCCCGCTACTTACATTGGTCCATTTAGATGCCTTACCGTTTATGACTACCCTTTGCTTTCTGTGGCTGAGCCAATTTTCTATCCATTTCAACACACCGTCTTGTATTCCATGCGCTTTTAGTTTTAACAGTAAACGTTTGTGGGGAACTTTGTCAAAGGCCTTTTGAAAATCAAGGTATATAATATCTACAGCTTTACTCTCATCGTAGAGGTTGAGGATATCGTGGAAGAAGTCTAAGAGGTTTGTTAAACAGGAACGTTTTTTACGAAAGCCGTGTTGAGTATCTTTAAGTATGTTATTTTCCTCTAAGTGATTTACGAGTCTGTCTCGTATGACCGTTTCTAGCATTTTACATACAACTGAGGTTAAGCTAATTGGACGATAGTTACTGGGTAGGGATTTGCTGCCTTTTTTGAATATCGGTGTTACGTTGGCTAGCTTCCACTGATCAGGCATAGTTCCAGACTGCAAGGATTTATTGAATAGTAATGTCAGTGGTTTGGAGAGCTCATTCTTAGCTTCCTTTAGAACTCTAGGCGAGATTGTATCAGGTCCTGGCGTTTTATTTACCTTGAGTTTATCTAAACAATTCAATACTTCTCTCTCTGTAACGGTGATATTGCTTAGAACATCTGAATTATCAATCTGAATCGGCGATGGTGTAGGGATATCACTGAGGTCTTCTGTTGTAAAAACTGATGCAAAGAAGGTATTGAGGGCATTACTCATTTGTACTTCGTCTTTGGTGTATTCTCCTTTTTCATCGACTAACGGTCCAACAGTTGAAGTAACTACTTTTTTCTTTCTGATATAACTATAGAATTCTTTCGGGTTTGTTTTACTTTGATTCGCAATATGTAACTCTAAGGTCTTTTTACTTTGCTTAATTAACTTTTTGGCTTTAACCGTCCACACTTGTGGACGGTTTTCCACATACAAGATCTGTTCTACTGGAATAAATTTTCCTCAGAAGTTGTAAGTA
The DNA here is from genome assembly GCA_037953745.1 of Lithodes maja. Lineage (NCBI taxonomy): Eukaryota > Metazoa > Arthropoda > Malacostraca > Decapoda > Lithodidae > Lithodes > Lithodes maja. The sequence goes on from JBAKBP010022180.1 coordinate 15,513, forward strand.
GTTCTTCAGTTGAGCAGTTCGAGAAAGGAATAAATTGTATTGTACACACATTGTAGTGAGTGTATATTCCATTCATTATAGGTAGGCCTGAAATTTCCATTCAGAGAGAGAGAGAGAGAGAGAGAGAGAGAGAGAGAGAGAGAGAGAGAGAGAGAGTCTATGAGTGAATATAGAGAGAAAGGAAATGGGGGGGGTAATGTATAATACAACACGGTATATTGTTCATGTGAATACAATACTTAACCATATCAGGAAGTATGCATGAAATAACACCAACACTTGTGGACGGTTTTCCACATACAAGATCTGTTCTACTGGAATAAATTTTCCTCAGAAGTTGTAATTAGTTCTTCAGTTGAGCAGTTCGAGAAAGGAATAAATTGTATTGTACACACATGGTAGTGAGTGTATATTCCATTCATTATAGGTAGGCCTGAAATTTAAGAAGGGCTAGAACAAATAGGCTGTACATCTCTACACATATTCCCTGGCTGACTCTTCCCAAAAGGTGGAAATATTAGCTGGATTACACTTGCCGTTTTTTATCAGTTAAAGAGGTTAGTGATCAAGCTTTTTGGTCTACATACAATGATTTTACTATAGTGCACTATACAATCATGTTTTCACCAAGAACATCTCCCTGGAATGGATCAAAAGGTCTGTGAAATTGTACCTATTCCTCGTACATAAGGTGTCTTGCAGTGGATGGTAACTTGTCCACATTCCAATGACTAAATATATACATTTTGCTACGTACAGTTATTCCCAGGAAAAGATTGAAAGGTTTCTGATGAGATGTTAATTTGTTCTAGTAACCTCTCTCTCTCTCTCTCTCTCTCTCTCTCTCTCTCTCTCTCTCTCTCTCTCTCTCTCTCTCTCTCTCTCTCTCTCTCTCTGTGCTTTATAGTCCGGATATGATGCCTATATAGTGTTGAAAGAACAGTTGAGTGACACTGTCTATATAAGGGATAGCCTGCTCGTTTACACCAAAAGAAGAGAGAGAGAGAGAGAGAGAGAGAGAGAGAGAGAGAGAGAGAGAGAGAGAGAGAGAGAGAGAGAGAGATAGATAGATAGATAGATAAAGTAATTAATAGATGCATAAATCCATTAAATAGATAAGAATATGCACGCAGGCCCTTCTTCTTACACAAAACTGTATATATATATATATATATATATATATATATATATATATATATATATATACAGTATATATATACTGTAGTTAGTCTTAATAGAAGATGGTGTTTCCGGTGGCAGACTGTTGTATTTCCGTCTTGGATTGTAGACATTACAATAGAGGCTTCTCGTGGTGTTGTAAGCATTGTTGGTGGGGTCACAGGTGTTTTCATTTGGGGTGCGGGCGTAGCAGTATATAAAAGAGAGAGATGTACAGTATATTCAGAAAGTAAGAAAAAGAGGAAGTGAATCAGCTCACAGCCCCCGAAAAAAGGGACCACTTGAGAGAGAGAGAGAGGGGGGTTGGGGAGAAGAGAGAAAGAAAGATAGTCAGACAAGTGTAAGTACCCTCTGTCTCGCAGTTTGATTGACATGTACAAATTACCACTTGTGTGTGAGAGAGAGTGAATGAGTGAGTGAGAGGAAGATGAAGGGGTAGAGAGAGAGAGAGAGAGGGGGGGGGGATTTTTATATATGTTTATTTTGCACCATTAATACATTATAAAGGCACATAAAGGATGAGATAGAGAGAGAGAGAGAGAGAGTGTGTGTGTGTGTGTGTGTGTGTGTGTGTGTGTGTGTGTGTGTGTGTGTGTGTGTGAGAGAGTGATATATCTTCCTGCGTGAATGTTGAAGCACTAATTATAATGTATCTATCTTATTGTATACACTTATATTTCCTTTACGTTTCTACGTGTATGGAGGCATGCTTGTCTGTATGTTTATTTGAGTGCCAATGTTCGGTATAGGAACATATATATGTCGTACAGTCGCGCTAATAAGTGATGTCTCGGCACCAAGTATGTTTTGATCAATAATTGGTATCAGCAATAATCTAAGCTTGATTTTTTCATATCGAATGAAATATACAAACATGTTCGTACACTTATCCACCTATTCAACATCTGACAGACATTAATACAGCACAGAGCGAGCCAAACGTAATGACAGCTGGGACATGACTTATTAGCGCGACTGTACATAAGCCCTGGCTCAATATGAACCCTCAAACATCAAAACGAACCTCCAAAATGTGAATATTGGATACAAAATTAATGGTAAAATTCGATTTAAGGCGGGATAGCTTCGAAAAATACAGGCCGCGATAAATGGCCTAGAGTGTACGCTTAGTATATAAATATTGCTAAATAGACTGGTATGCCTTTAATAATGTAAACTTATAGGCAATCTTTAACCCTTTCAAGCTCCAAGACGCACTTCTTATCTGTTTTCTGGTTATTTTTAGACGATTCTATTCAGATTAGGAAGGGTGTAATTATGGAAGTCAGAGGGTTGATTGAGATAGCATTTACTCTTTTAATATCCACAGATCCTTCCTAAGCTGCATAAAATCGTCTAATGATAGCCAAAATAAACTGCTAACACGCGTCAGAGCTTCAGGGGGTTAACAATCCTGGAAGAGGAGGCTTATTTATCTAGCCCCCCTTCTCCCTCATGTTTAGCCGCATTAGTTTTGAGATTTTAAGAAGTTTTTCGCCCCATTACTTTGGCGACAATAAGATGTTTCACACCATTATAGTGTAAGCCGGGGCCCCATTTTTCTATCGAAAAATGTACAAATCAAGCTTGAATGGGATCTGTGTTAATAAATCAAGTCATGCGTCTCTCTCTCTCTCTCTCTCTCTCTCTCTCTCTCTCTCTCTCTCTCTCTTCTCTCTCTCATATACGTCAGAATAAAGAGCCACAAATTAACCACTAACTCACGTTATGGCAACACCGTGGCGGGGGTGTTGCCAAGTCTTGTTTTTGCCCACTATTTGTTTGTTTATGATAACCTCATGGTAGTCGGGTGGCTGAAGAGGTTAACTATGCCCTCTAATATTCCTGTGTGCAATATAGAACATTAATAAAACTGGTATTAAACATTGTATTATTCTGTTTGCAATAATAAATAAATTATATTATTATTATTATTATTATTATTATTGTTGTTGTTATATATATATATTGTGACGCATGTCGAGTGTGAGCATGCTGTACAGAACGCCCAGTCAGGCCCCACTCTCGCTAGGATCGTCAGGGCAGGAACTTTGGCTGTAGTCTGTGTAGAGTTTCCTAACTCAGTTTATGTGAACCGTTGTACTATAAGTATTATCATTATGTATTTTGTTTTCTTCTAAGTCAACGAGTTCTATGTTATATCATTAGATATAAGTATTGTGTGTGGGACTTATATACAATGATGAGAGAGAGAGTTATGTAACGACAGCCAGTGAGCGCGCCACGAGGTGTGTAGGCCTAACTCCCTCCTCCCTTCCTCCCTTCCTCCCTTTCAGCGCGTGGGAAGTTCTTTGTCGATCCCAGATTGAGAGAGTATATGACGTCATGATTGCCAGTGGGCGGTCCTTAGTGTTGGCGATATGCTCGCTACAGGGCCGAGTATAAAAAGAGAGGTCCTCGCCACAATTCTTCAGAACTCATCAGGCAAAGCGACCTCTCATATCCCTTGCAACTATCGATATTCTTCCGACTGATGTGAACTTTCTCTACTCTCTGAACAGCCTATTTTCTTCTCTTCTCGTCCCTTTTTAACCAATGACCCCTTTGGTGCAGATTTAGTCAGCCAAAGTATTATCGCTTGAGTTCTCACGAGATAAGTGCCTGTTAGATAGCCTATTTTTGGAAGGGTTAACTAGAATAGGATTGATTGATGTTTGTTGCACTCGTATATGCATTTCCCTGTGTGCGATTATTCATGTTCCTGTTTTCTGCTGGTTTAGGCAATGCTAGACTGGGATAGGGTTTCTGAGTTGTGATTTCCTATGAGTACTAGGTTGCGGTTGAACCAGTACAATTGCAACGGAGACGTGGGAAGCCTAGGGGGTCTTTTTGATTGTGTACCGTGGGAGTTTAGCACTGTGTTGCGAGTGAGGGCTTTTGCCTGTGCCACCCAACACTGTGCTATCTCATTTGCTTGACTTTGAGAGGATCGCCAGGAGAGAACCAGATACTAGTGATCTGGATCTCTCAAGAGAGCATCCCGTCAATTACCGTAATTTGGCCGCACAGTCTTAAGGACCTCGCTAGGCTACGAGCCGCTTGCTCAGCCATTGTCTCTTTAACCTTAGATATCCCAGCTAGACTTTGCTCGACCAGCAGATACAGTATAGTATTGAAGCTTCTCCTTATGTATATTATTGTTTAAGCACTATTGATTTCATGTGTGGCACGCTTAGCTACTTCAGAGATTAGTGGCCCACGAGCACAATCTTAGTAGGCTATTGCCAGTGCATTGTCGGAGTACTTCTTCTTAATGTTTGCCATATCCTATTGCTTATTCTTATAATTCTTCTTATGTCAATTTAAAGCCTTTAATTACCAGTGAGTTATTCATTAAATTGCTGTTCAAAATCCGATACTTACTTCTTATGAGTATTCGAGAAGCATCTAACTTATCAGAAGATTCCTTGCTTGATGCTCGAGGACTATTGTTTAACGTAACGTAATAGTGCCGATCCGAAGTAGAGGGTGGAGGACTTCTTAAGTTCTTAGTTCAAGGGTGGATTACTTCGGCTTCGGCCAACACTATTCTTTAGTGTTGTAGTACTTTCTTCTTTGTTTGATTGTTGACCAGACTAGATAACTCCCGTCTTGTTATTAGTCTGTTGTGTGAAACGCTAGTACCGAGTTCTTGTATACCCCGTTATAGCAGATAGAACTCTGGAGGGTAGTGGCGTTTTTTGTTCGGCTGGCAGTACTCTGGGGTTGGGATCGTGTGTTTCCGTTGTGGCAGCGAGCCATACTCGAGTCCTGTGTAAGAGCCCTAGTGTACCCGAGTGCCCGGTCGTAACAAATGGCGACCTTGCTTAGGATTTTGTGAACAGTATAATTTTTTGCAGAGTTGTACAACATTTGTTTGTTCGTACTTTAGCGTACATATTGAAGAATATTTTTTTTTGTAAGGCAATTAGGAGAGCATTTAAGAGACTCCAGTTAATTTAGTAATTAGTGCTTGCATAAGGGAGTTTAACACTTTTGTCTCGAGAATTTTTTGGTGAACTTCAGTATGTCGGGCCCTAGTACTGACGAGGAGCGAGAGATGCTAAGTGAGGAGGTGCCGTTAGTAACTAGTGAGGAGGATGCTAGACTTTTTGTGAGTAAGCGGTACCACGTGACGGAGGAGAGGCTGACTGGGGTGAATGTTTATGGCTTGCACCTGATAGCCAAGGTTTTGGGTCTATCCAATGTAGGAGGGATGTCCAAGGGGGAGCTGATTTCCTGGGTGTTGCGTGGGCGACATGGGGTTTCGGAGGAGAGGGCGTTTGGGGGGGTTCCTCCCCAGATCCCCTCTCACTCGACTCCCACAGTGCCGTCCACTCAGTTGCCGGAGGTTAGCACTCTCCCACAGAGGGATGAGCATTGGAAGATTGGAGTGCCCTCGGGCGGTGCGTATGGTGGTTCCCCAGTTCTTGCCCCCCCTCCTTCAGTAGTGGCAGTTCCCTCTTCCGGCCTGTCTCCTGAGATGATATTTAGACTTGAGCTTGCTAAAATTGAGGCTGAGTCTAGGAAGCAGGAGAATGAGGCTAGGAAGCAGGAGATTGAGGTTGAGGCTAGGAAGCATGAGATTGAGGCTGAGTCTAGAAGGCAGGAGAATGAGACGAGGAGGCACGAGGCTGAGCTTAGGTACGACTCAGAGAAATATTGTGCTCAAATAGATTTAGATAAGACTCGTGCAGAGTCGACAGGGATTCGGATGGGCCGTGAGGGCCAAGTAAGAGAACAGTCCTTGTCCCACTTAGTCAAATTGGTGCCGGCATTTAGTGAAACTGAAGTCACAGAATTTTTTAATCGTTTTGAGAAGAAGTGTAGGGAGCATAATTGGCCTGAAGAGAAGTGGGCAGCTCTAGTCTCCTCCAGACTTACGGGTAAGGGTCTGAAGGCTTATGATGCACTGCCTTTAGAGTCTTGCATTGACTACCCAGAATTGAAGAGAGCTGTCCTACGGGCATACGAGTTGCAACCAGAAACATATCGATTGAAGTTTCGGGGTGTTACAAAGACTAGGGAGGCGACCTTTCTTGAACATGCCCGGGACTTAAAAGATGCACTTACAAACTGGACACGTTCTGAGAAAGCTGAGACGGCCGAACAGTTGACTGAGCTGTTTCTGCTCGAGCAGTTTTATAAGTGTACAGGTGCAGAAATGACTTTAACTATTAAAGAAAAGAATCCAAAAACTCTACAGGAGGCAGCTGAGATGGCTGACCTCCGGCTATCATTAATTCGTGGGTGCGGGTCTGCCCAGCATAGTGAGGCAGGTAACAAGGGGCGTGACGCCCCACCCCCCCGAGTTAGTAATATATCTTATGCAAACAAGTACAAGAGTTATGATACCAAGACTGACCACAAGACTAGCACCGTCCCATTTAAGAAGGGGCCGGGCCATTCCCAGTACCAAGGGAAGCCCAAAGGGGAGTTAGAGTGTTATCAATGTCATAAAAAGGGGCACTTTGCAAGAGTCTGTCCTAGCAAACCACCTACAGCAGCTGTGTCTTTGGCCTGCAACATTGGTGTGTCTCTGAAGCCTTCTGAGTTTGCCCGGGGCAGTTCGTCAGAGGCTGAGGCACAGCCAATGCAGAAGCACCTGGGAGGCTCGAACCCTGCTCAGGATGTTTTTTGCGACCATAGAGGACGGGGTTGCGTGATGTGGGCGGGGCGCAAGCATGGAGTAGAGGTCTTGCGTGATACAGGTGCTTCCCAGACTTTGATGAAAAACTTGACTGGCTACCCTATAAATGCGGCTCGGGTGGTGGTGGTGCAGGGTATTAATGCAACTCGGTCATACCCGCTGGTGCGGTTGGAGTTGGAGGTGGATGGTGTGGCACGTGAATTGGATGTTGGGATTGTGGAGAAACTGCCAGTGGAGGGCGTCGACCTTCTTCTCGGCAACGACTTTGCAATGCCCGCTTCTGAGGTTCTACCCTTAGTCGTTGCCGAGAGGCCGGCCGACGTGAGTAGGGAAGAGCGAGAGTGGGTCGAGCGGTGCCAGGCACAACCCATGGCGTGTGCTGTCACCCGAGCTCGGGCAGCTAAAGTGTCACAGCCTAGTCCTCCGTCTTCAGACCAGCAGAGGAACGATCAACAGGAGGAGGCTAAAGCTGGAGTTGGTTTTAAGAGTTTTGACTCGGCGGCTCTCCTGGGTGATTCAGTATTAGCACCATTACTTAGTTCTGGAGTAGCCCCTGGGCCTGTCATCGAGAGTGACGAGGCTGGGCATGACGAGTCTCCACGACAGCAACGTTATGAACATCGAGAGAGACAGAGGGAGCAGCTCAGTATCGGGGAGGGTCATGCATTGCTCCGGGAGCAGTTAGATCGCTTGGCACCCTCAGATATACGTCGGTTGCAGCTGGAGGACCCTGAGCTCCAAACGTGTGCTAATGGAGCTGTGGAGCTCGACGAGGACGGTGATGCACAGCCGGGAGATTTTTTTTATTTAGATGGCATCCTGTATCGGCGTTTTCAAGACCCTAACCGTAGCTGGAAGATGGGGTCCGGGGTAGTGGACCAGTTGGTGGTGCCGCGGGAGTGCAGGGATAGCCTACTGAGTTTGGCGCATGACACACCGCTGGCAGGACATTTGGGGGTAAGAAAAACGGTGGCGGCTTTGGGGAAGTTGTTTTGGTGGCCGGGGATGAAGTCTCATGTGCAGTCCTGGATAAACTCATGTGATATTTGTCAACGGGTCGGGAAACCAAACCAAGTTATTCCTAAAGCTCCGTTGCACCCTATTCCTGTAATTGGGCCACCTTTTAGTAAGATTGTTGTTGACATGGTTGGTCCCCTCCCTCCCACAAAGGCTGGTAATAAATTTTTGTTAACCATCATGGATGTTGCCACTAGATACCCCGATGCATACCCCATGAAAAACGGCATGGCTAAGACGGTAGTCAGTAACTTGTTGTGGTACTTTTCAAGGTACGGGTACCCGGAGGAGATTCAGTCTGATCAGGGGTCCAATTTCACCTCCAATCTCTTTAAGCAAACAATGCAACAGCATGGAATACGGGCGGTGGTATCGTCAGCGTATCACCCTGAGAGCCAAGGGGTGCTTGAGCGGTGGCATGCCACCCTTAAAAGCATGCTCAGGTGTTATTGTGCTGATAACGGAAGAGATTGGGATCTTGGATTGCCGTATGTACTGTTTGCTGCTCGGGAAGTGCCTGGTGAGAGCCTGGGATTTAGTCCAAACGAGCTGATTTTTGGACACCGAGTCAGGGGCCCCCTTAATATGCTGCGGGAAATTTGGGAAGGAACTGTGCCGCCTTGTTCCTTGTTGAAGTATGTGTTTGAAAGCCGTGAGCGCATGCTTAAGAGTCTGGAGATGGCAGGTCGGAATTTAACAGGGTCACAAGCTTTAATGAAGGACAGGTATGATCGCAAAGTGAAGCTCCGGGAGTTCATTGTGGGACAGGAGGTGTTGATTTTGTTGCCTTTGGTGGGTAACCCCTTGTCGGCGAAGTATACTGGACCCTATAAAATTGTGGAGAAAATTTCGGACCTAGATTACCTTGTTGCCACTCCAGACAGGAGGAAGAAGAATCAGTTATGTCACGTAAACCTGATAAAAGAGTATGTGAGGCGCCCCTCTGAGCCTCTCACTGTCCCTGTGTTGGCTTGTTGCGGCCGTGGTGGAGAAGGAGAGGGGGACAGTCAAGCTTCAGAGGAGGATAGCTGGGATCACCATGTTTCAGCGGATCAGTGGGCGGGGAACTCGAGCCTAAGGGCTGACGAGGCTATAGCCCATTTGCCTGAGCCGCAATTTGAAGCTATCCGTCAGTTGCTCGGTTCATACCCCACTGTATTTGCTGAACACCCAGGCCTCACTACTCAGGCTATGCATGATGTTGACGTGGGGGACCATCTACCCTTTAAGTCAATCCCGTACCGTGTGCCCCCCATAAAACTACCCGCTCTGAGGGATGAGTTGGAGTATATGCTCGGTAGAGGGTTGATAGAGAAAGGCACCGTTAAATGGACTTCCCCCGTAACACTGCAGCCTAAGCCAGATGGCAAGGTACGCTTCTGTATTGATTTCCGTAGGCTAAACGGTTTGACTCCAACTAACCCATATCCTCTTCCTCGGGTTGATGATAGTGTTGATAAAATTGGTAATGCTCGGTTTTTGTCTAAAGTAGATTTAGTAAAAGGTTACTGGCAAGTACCTTTGTCCGAGCGTGCTAAAGAGGTATGTGGTTTTGTGGTGGACGGGAGTACTTACCGGTGTAATGTTATGCCCTACGGACTTAAGAATGCACCAGCAACGTTTCAGAACCTGATGAATGAAATTGTCAAGGACATTCCAAATTGCACCGTATACTTGGACGATGTAATCATTTATGATGACGACTTTGAGAGCCATTGTGAGCACCTGGAGACCTTGTTCCGGAAACTTAGTGAAGCAAGTCTGGTAGTAAATTTGGCAAAGTGTGACTTCGTAAAAGCCACTGTGCAGTACCTTGGGTTTGTAGTGGGAAGGGGACAGGTGTGCCCTCCTCAGAACAAGGTACAGGCTATCAATAAATTTCCGCACCCAACCACCAAGAAGCAGATCATGAGATTCTTGGGTATGATAGGCTACTACAGACGCTTTATAAAAGGTTACTCTACGGTGTTGGCACCTCTCACAGATTTGTTATCTAAAGACAAAAAGTTTTTGTGGGCGCCTGAGTGTGAAAAGGCTTTTAATTTAGTGAAGCATTTGCTGTGTACTCACCCGATACTCAGGGCCCCAGACTTTAACAGGCCTTTTCAGCTGGCAACGGATGCTAGTGGTGTAGGGGCTGGTGCCGTCTTGCTACAGACAGACAATGAAGGTGTGGAACACCCAGTAAGTTTCTTTTCTAAGAAGTTCAATGCTGCACAAAAGAACTATTCTACAATAGAAAAGGAATTACTGGCGATTGTGCTGTCACTCAGGCACTTCGAGGTGTATGTTCCAGCCTATGGCCCAGTCGTGGTTATCTACACTGATCATCACCCTTTGAGATTCCTAAATCAATTTCACAATCGCAATATGAGACTGACCCGGTGGTCATTGATGTTGCAGGAGTATAACCTGGACATCCGGCATATTGCGGGATGTGACAATGTGATTGCGGATTGTTTATCGAGGGTAGATGATCAGTCGTAGGCTATCACAGGTGTATGATCCCGAAGAGATTGACACACGGGTAGCCTCCTGCTTTGGTTTGAGTAGTATTTTGCGCTTGGTGCTTGTTGGCTCGCGGTTGTAGCCCAGCGTATTGGGTCGTAAAGCAGGATTGTTGAGCGTTTGGTATAGAAGAAAATAGGCTGCCCTTATAGTGCAGCCGAAAAAAACATATTAAAATATAAAAATCATATAAAAACTCTTTCTTTTTGATGAAGATAATTGTATAAGTTTGTCATAGCCTATAAGGTTTGAGTAGTCCACGAACTATCAAACGGCTGAGCTGCTGTAAGCTCGCTCTGGGAGCATGATATTGTGTCTTTTACTATTGTTGGGAGGAGTTATGAAATGTGAATTTTTTTTTTTATAAGATGTGTTTTAGTGATAAACTCAGCGTTGTTTTAGTGCCATGCGGTCGCTGGGTGTGAGGGGTTTGATGGGGTTCTGTATATCAGATTTTAGCTCAGGGTTGAGCAAGTAAAATCTTGGGGGAGGTGTGACGCATGTCGAGTGTGAGCATGCTGTACAGAACGCCCAGTCAGGCCCCACTCTCGCTAGGATCGTCAGGGCAGGAACTTTGGCTGTAGTCTGTGTAGAGTTTCCTAACTCAGTTTATGTGAACCGTTGTACTATAAGTATTATCATTATGTATTTTGTTTTCTTCTAAGTCAACGAGTTCTATGTTATATCATTAGATATAAGTATTGTGTGTGGGACTTATATACAATGATGAGAGAGAGAGTTATGTAACGACAGCCAGTGAGCGCGCCACGAGGTGTGTAGGCCTAACTCCCTCCTCCCTTCCTCCCTTCCTCCCTTTCAGCGCGTGGGAAGTTCTTTGTCGATCCCAGATTGAGAGAGTATATGACGTCATGATTGCCAGTGGGCGGTCCTTAGTGTTGGCGATATGCTCGCTACAGGGCCGAGTATAAAAAGAGAGGTCCTCGCCACAATTCTTCAGAACTCATCAGGCAAAGCGACCTCTCATATCCCTTGCAACTATCGATATTCTTCCGACTGATGTGAACTTTCTCTACTCTCTGAACAGCCTATTTTCTTCTCTTCTCGTCCCTTTTTAACCAATGACCCCTTTGGTGCAGATTTAGTCAGCCAAAGTATTATCGCTTGAGTTCTCACGAGATAAGTGCCTGTTAGATAGCCTATTTTTGGAAGGGTTAACTAGAATAGGATTGATTGATGTTTGTTGCACTCGTATATGCATTTCCCTGTGTGCGATTATTCATGTTCCTGTTTTCTGCTGGTTTAGGCAATGCTAGACTGGGATAGGGTTTCTGAGTTGTGATTTCCTATGAGTACTAGGTTGCGGTTGAACCAGTACAATTGCAACGGAGACGTGGGAAGCCTAGGGGGTCTTTTTGATTGTGTAGTGGGAGTTTAGCACTGTGTTGCGAAGTGAGGGCTTTTGCCTGTGCCACCCAACACTGTGCTATCTCATTTGCTTGACTTTGAGAGGATCGCCAGGAGAGAACCAGATACTAGTGATCTGGATCTCTCAAGAGAGCATCCCGTCAATTACCGTAATTTGGCCGCACAGTCTTAAGGACCTCGCTAGGCTACGAGCCGCTTGCTCAGCCATTGTCTCTTTAACCTTAGATATCCCAGCTAGACTTTGCTCGACCAGCAGATACAGTATAGTATTGAAGCTTCTCCTTATGTATATTATTGTTTAAGCACTATTGATTTCATGTGTGGCACGCTTAGCTACTTCAGAGATTAGTGGCCCACGAGCACAATCTTAGTAGGCTATTGCCAGTGCATTGTCGGAGTACTTCTTCTTAATGTTTGCCATATCCTATTGCTTATTCTTAATAATTCTTCTTATGTCAATTTAAAGCCTTTAATTACCAGTGAGTTATTCATTAAATTGCTGTTCAAAATCCGATACTTACTTCTTATGAGTATTCGAGAAGCATCTAACTTATCAGAAGATTCCTTGCTTGATGCTCGAGGACTATTGTTTAACGTAACGTAATAGTGCCGATCCGAAGTAGAGGGTGGAGGACTTCTTAAGTTCTTAGTTCAAGGGTGGATTACTTCGGCTTCGGCCAACACTATTCTTTAGTGTTGTAGTACTTTCTTCTTTGTTTGATTGTTGACCAGACTAGATAACTCCCGTCTTGTTATTAGTCTGTTGTGTGAAACGCTAGTACCGAGTTCTTGTATACCCCGTTATAGCAGATAGAACTCTGGAGGGTAGTGGCGTTTTTTGTTCGGCTGGCAGTACTCTGGGGTTGGGATCGTGTGTTTCCGTTGTGGCAGCGAGCCATACTCGAGTCCTGTGTAAGAGCCCTAGTGTACCCGAGTGCCCGGTCGTAACAATATATATATATATATATATATATATATATATATATATATATATATATATATATATATATATATATATATACACAGTATATAATACTGTATATAATTATACAGTATATATTATTTGTTTTATTTATATTATGGTTGTTGTAATTAAGGCAAATGAGCGTATGTGTTTGTATTATTACTGTCCTGTACAGTATAATGATGTACTGACATACATATGTACTGTACAGTGGTGTGGTACTTGCTTGAGTTGTACTTCATACATTTTGGCTATCAGTATTTTATTTTATGTATTTTCAGCGCTTTTGGTATTATTCAATTTTTTGAATTTTTTGTTCAATGTACCGTATGACTGTTGTATGCACTATTGTATTGTTCAATGTACCGTATGACTGTTGTATGCGCTATTGTATTGTTCAATGTACCGTATGACTGTTGTATGCGCTATTGTATTGTTCAATGTACCGTATGACTGTTGTATGCACTATTGTATTGTTCAATGTACCGTATGACTGTTGTATGCGCTATTGTATTGTTCAATGTACCGTATGACTGTTGTATGCGCTATTGTATTGTTCAATGTACCGTATGACTGTTGTATGTGCTATTGTATTGTTCAATGTACCGTATGACTGTTGTATGTGCTATTGTATTGTTCAATGTACCGTATGACTGTTGTATGCGCTATTGTATTGTTCAATGTACCGTATGACTGTTGTATGTGCTATTGTATTGTTCAATGTACCGTATGACTGTTGTATGCACTATTGTATTGTTCAATGTACCGTATGACTGATGTATGTGCTATTGTATTGTTCAATGTACCGTATGACTGATGTATGCGCTATTGTATTGTTCAATGTACCGTATGACTGTTGTATGCGCTATTGTATTGTTCAATGTACCGTATGACTGTTGTATGCGCTACTGTATTGTTCAATGTACCGTATGACTGATGTATGTGCTATTGTATTGTTCAATGTACCGTATGACTGTTGTATGTGCTATTGTATTGTTCAATGTACCGTATGACTGATGTATGTGCTATTGTATTGTTCAATGTACCGTATGACTGATGTATGTGCTATTGTATTGTTCAATGTACCGTATGACTGATGTATGTGCTATTGTATTGTTCAATGTACCGTATGACTGATGTATGTGCTGTTGTATTGTTCAATGTACCGTATGACTGTTGTATGCACTATTGTATTGTTCAATGTACCGTATGACTGTTGTATGCACTATTGTATTGTTCAATGTACCGTATGACTGTTGTATGCGCTATTGTATTGTTCAATGTACCATATGACTGATGTATGTGCTATTGTATTGTTCAATGTACCGTATGACTGATGTATGTGCTATTGTATTGTTCAATGTACCGTATGACTGATGTATGTGCTATTGTATTGTTCAATGTACCGTATGACTGTTGTATGCGCTATTGTATTGTTCAATGTACCGTATGACTGTTGTATGTGCTATTGTATTGTTCAATGTACCGTATGACTGTTGTATGCACTATTGTATTGTTCAATGTACCGTATGACTGTTGTATGTGCTATTGTATTGTTCAATGTACCGTATGACTGATGTATGTGCTATTGTATTGTTCAATGTACCGTATGACTGTTGTATGCGCTGTTGTATTGTTCAATGTACCGTATGACTGTTGTATGCGCTATTGTATTGTTCAATGTACCGTATGACTGTTGTATGCGCTATTGTATTGTTCAATGTACCGTATGACTGTTGTATGCGCTATTGTATTGTGCAATGTACCGTATGACTGTTGTATGCGCTATTGTAGTTTTCAATGTACCGTATGACTGTTGTATGCGCTATTGTATTAACGTGGCTTTGATGCATTGTTCAGATTTTCTTTGTCTGTATTTTGTAGGGTTATAAACTTAATTTGGGCGAATTCAAAGTGCGCGCTTTTAAATCTAGTTGTCAGTTGTATCGATGTAACCCCACTATGAGGGCTAGCACAAGTAGGATAGTAATACAAAGGAGTACAAAACGTAAACAGAATACATAGAAATATATTATAGGACTACATAAAATACAAAGGAATACAGACCAATATAAATAAATGCGAAGGAACAAAGACATACGTAGGAATACAAAGAAATATATATATAGGACTACATAAAATACAAAGGAATACAGACCAATATAAATAAATGCGAAGGGACAAAGACATACATAGGAATACAACGAAATATTTTGGACTACATAAAATACAAAGGAATACAGAGTGCGAAGGAACAAATATTTACATAGGAATACAAAGAAATATATAACAATGCACAGGAATATACAAAGGAATACAAATATGTATAAAGGAATACAAAGAAATACAAGGGAATGCAGAAAAATACAAATACATACGCAAAATACAAGGACATACAAAGAAATGCGATCAACAACACAGTGATACCGTATAAGAACATAAGAAAATGGGAGTCTGCAGAAAGCCGATTGGCCCACACAAGGCAGATCCCTCTATATAACCTGTTGGCATAATATCCCTTACTGTACCGTCCACATTCTATATATTTTAGTCTGGCTACTACTATTCAACTGTATTCAGTTTAGGAAGGATCCCTAGCAATTGTAAGGCTTCGAACTATCTCAATCAACTCGTTTAGCTAGCGCAGACCCTTCCTAAGCTTCATAAAATTGTATAAATATTGCTAGAATTAAATATAGCAAACGTCGCTGGTACAGAAAGGAATATATACCAACTTTACAATACAGCGTTAATTAAATAAGTGTACATCGAGCACAACAATATAGCGTTGACACCACTTTTGGTATTGGCATATGATTTGTCCTTTTTGTCCTTTTTTTGGTCAATGTATTTTTAATTTGTCCCCTAAACTAAAACAAAGCTACCACTGACCTCCTGCTAGAAAAAAAAACCCGCCCCCAAGCCAACCCTTCAAGCTATATTAGTACATTTTGCTATGGCTCGCCTAGTAAAAATCGACATTTGAATGGGGTGAAGCTTCCTATAATATCGCCAAATTAATAAGTACAAATCGATTGGTTTTAGTACACGAATGCTTCAAAATATTTATACAGGGACAGTTTAAAAGATATATTTACAGTATCGTGTTTATTGTTTTAGTGTATGTTGTTTGTTATGTGTATGGAGGAGACAAAAGGTAGAGCTGCCTGTAACAAGTGTCTCACCCTAAGTGTAAAGAGTGACAGAAAGCCAATATCAAGGCACGTTATAGTCAAATTATCTGGGCACTCGGAGGTTGAAGCAGTTTGTGTATGTGTGTGTGTGTGTGTGTATTATATATGTGTGTGCGCGAGTGTCTGGGTGTGTGTACGTGTTTGCATGTGTGTGTATGTGTGTTGTGAGTGTATGTACGTATATGTGTGTGTACAATCAATAAATAATACCATAAACAAAGGATTTCGCCGAAGTTGCGAAAGGTATTTGCATATTTGCACATATAGCCATAAATTTACATGCTGATATACACACGAACGTACACACATATACCGTATTGTACATATGAATACACATTCACAAAAATTCACTTTCATACATAAGCAGTTGGGAATGCAAATGTCCCGGCCGAAGGCCGATTCCTCTTCAAATACAGGCTCGCTATCGCTCGCCAGGAAAAAAATCGACACCTAAATGGCACGAAAGGTTATAATATTGGCAAAGAAATGGGGCAAAGGGTCTGAAAATCGCCAAGCTAATGGGGCGAATGTCTTGAAATCTCATAACTAATAGGGCTATACATGAGGGAGGAGGAGGACTCGAAAAACCAACTGCCTCCCCTTAACTATGCGATCAGTTCCCATGACCTCTCCCACGTCTGGCTCAGTCTATCCAGGTCATTCCCTCCGTTTTCTGTTACATGTTTCTCGTCAGCTAGGATATTTTTCCCCTGCATGCATCAACCTTAGTTTTGTTTGTTTGTTTGTTTTGTATATGTTTAGGTGACAATCACCACGGTCGATCTGGGGATCCGCCGCTGATGAGCTCGTCCTGGAATCTTTACGACTCTGAATCTTACGATTCTGTACAGGACTGAACATGCCATTTGTATCGGCAATAGCTCAGAGAAGAGTGTTGAGAGGGGAGAAGGGGTGTTGGAGAGAGAGGAAGGTGTTGGAGTGGCTTTGTTATGTGTGTTTTGTCTGTATACGTCGTCAGGATGTCCCCTGACTGGGTGCAAGCATGTGAAACATGCTAGGACGTACTACCGCACCCACTAAAGGTCACATTTTTGTAAGGGGCTTGTTAAATTGGCGTCACACAGGCAGTTTTCCGGCCTATTTACTGCACTTTAAAATATGAGCGCTGAATTGTAACGCACATACTACCCATAGTAAGTGTTGCAACCGATTACGTGTTCAAGTCAGAAAACATAACCGATTGTATTACCTCCTATGTGTATCGTGTTATGTAACATTTGAACACAGACTCTTTAAGGTGTAGCCAATATAGCATTATGGTTAGTGGTGTTTGGCTAATAATACTGAAGTTAGCCAAACAGGTCGATCATGACAGTCTGGTATTAAGGTGGTATCTGGAATTCTTGACGTTCGTATAATCAATCGCTCTATTTAACTTTGATACATTTTGAGACCTCGACACATTTAAGGGGAAATTTCCACTTGAGGTACTTTTTTCTTGACCCCTTTCTCCCTCATGTCTAGCCCCATTGCTTTTTGAGATTTTAAGACGTTTGCCCCATTAGTTTGGTGATTTTTAAGATATTTCCGCCCCATTCTGTCAATTAATAAGACCTTTCGTGCCATTTAGGTGTCGATTTTATCCTGGCGAGCGATAGCGAGCCTGTAATTTAAGAGTAATCGGCCTTGGCCGGGACATTTTTCTACCGAAAAATGTACACATTTATCTTGAAAGGGGGTCATGGGGGTGAAATTTTAAGATTGCTGGAGGAGTAGGAAACAAACTAGAAACCTCCCCTTAACCCCGACTGTGCCGATGTCGTCTTTGTAGCTTTAGTCTGGCTGCTATTCAACGGTGTATTCAATTTAAAAAGGGCTTCCAGCAAATAACAGGCTTCGAACTATCTCATATAACCATTTTTGCTACCACAGATCCTTTTGAAACTGCACAAAATCATGAAAAATACAGCTACAATGAAATGAAAAAGACGTCGTCGGTACAGAAGGGGTTAAGCAAATCCCTGAAATACAATTGTCAGTTACATCATTAATTAGGCGTGTCAGTTTAACTCGAGACAGCTTCCAAAATATATGTATCAACATTATAAAAACGAAGTCATTGAAAGAAAGCAGGAGCAGAGACAATGTGTGGAGTACAGTCATGAACCATAATACCTGCACACCCATTTGAATCTGTATCGAACCCAAGCGAGACCATCCAATGTTCTGTTATGCCGTGGAAGCTCTGACGCGTGTTAGCAGTTTAGTTTGGCTATCATTAGACGATTTTATTAAGCTTAGGAAGGATCTGTGGGTATTAAAAGGGTTAAAGACTCTCTCAATCAACCCTCCGACTTCCATATACCCTTCCTAATCTGAATAAAATCGTCTAATAATTACCAGAAAACAGAAAAGAAATATACTCATTGGACCTTGAAAGGGTTAATACCATAAACTTCACACCTTGGCTTTAAAGATTGGAAGATTCAAATAGGTATGCAGGTATTATGGCTCGTGAGTGTACATGATAGTCAGCCAGGCTAGTAAACCCATCCAATATCTGCCCTCTGAGTAGTTACCAATGGGCGAGCTCACACAGGCGGCTCTAGTGTTGGAGTCGTGTGATAAGTGGTTTAAAATAAGGCACTGATACTTTATGGCCTCATTTAAAAGATTATATTTGCTCAATGACGGCATCCAAGATCAACAGGTATAAACAGTAAGGATTTTAATTGACATTGATGGGTCCCGGCCAGGTTGTTGGAGTGTCCTTAGTGTCCCATGTCTAGCCATCAATCGGGGGAATTGTGGGCCTGTGGTGCGTGTGAGCTCGCCCATGCGTGATAATTCTTGGATGAGACTCATAATGTGTGTGTGTGTGTGTTATGACTGTGTGTATTTGTGATTGTGTGTGTGTGTGTGTGTGTGTTATGACTTTGGTGTGTGATTCTGTGTGTGTGTTATGACTGTGTATGTGATTCTATGTGTGTGTGTGTGTTATGACTGTGTATGTGTGATTGTGTCTGTTTATGTGTGTGTCTCTGTGTGTTATGACTGCGTGCATGTGTGATTATGTGTGTGTGACCCAATGTACAGTCGTGGTGAGAAATATCTGGACAGTACTTGAACGAACAAAAATGACACGCAGACGAAATATATGGGTAAACCCGCCATTGACTGATTGGTTTTCACTACCCAACGTTGACCGTGTGAGTGTTATCATCAGGAGGTGTTCCAGTATTCCTGCCCATGACTGTACACGTATATTTATTATATACTAACCTCGCTAGACCTCCATCAAGCTTATAAAACACCTTCTAGATCCCCATTCTAGATAGATTTGTACATTTTTCGGTAGAAAAATGTCCCGGCCGAAGGCCGGTTTCATCTTGAACTACAGGCTCGCTTTCGCTCGCCTGGAAAAAAACGACACCTTAATGGCACGAAAGGTCTGTATATTGACAAAGCAAGAGGGGTGAAAGATCTTAACTTGCCAAAGTAATGGAACGAACGTCTTGGAATCTCAAAGCTAATGAGACTATGCATGAGGGAGAAAAATCAACTACCTCCCCCTTAATGTTACATACACACACGCACACACACTCAAATACACACATGTTGTTTATACTTAGCGTGTGTACAACTAGTTCAAAAACATACACATACATGATAGAACTTCCACACTCACACACAAATAAAGTCTCTCTCTCTCTCTCTCTCTCTCTCTCTCTCTCTCTCTCTCTCTCTCTCTCTCTCTCTCTCTCTCTCACACACAAACACAAACTCCCCCCACCTATCATCCCCCCCCCCCCCCTCACACACACACACTCTGGTACACACATGTAAGCATGCGTGGGGAACCATGTTTTATCCTGTCAATAACGGACACCAGTTGCTTCGGTAAGGTGCTCTGTGGCACACATACACACGCACACACACTACTTACATGCACGTACACACACACACAAACACACGCTTATATCACACACACACACACACTTACTGTATATGACACACACACACATACACTAACACACACAATTATATCACACATACACACACAGAGACAGACACCCACATGCACATGCACACATTGCAAAGTTACTGAGACAAATAAGAGATCAAGATTCTTGCGTGGCTCTGCAGCAGGATGTCACAAATTTGTTCGAGTGGAGTAAAATTTGCAAATGGATTTTAATGCAGAGAAGTGTCATGTCATGGAGATGGGTGAAAGTCAAAGAAGGCCGCATGGAAGATATAAAATGGGTGAAGAAGAACTTAAACCTTTAAGGAAAGAAAAAGATTTGGGGTAATAATAAATCCCAAACTATCACCTGAAGATCACATAAATCCCAAACTATCACCTGAAGATCACATAAATCCCAAACTATCACCTGAAGATCACATAAATCCCAAACTATCACCTGAAGATCACATAAATCCCAAACTATCACCTGAAGATCACATAAATCCCAAACTATCACCTGAAGATCACATAAATCCCAAACTATCACCTGAAGATCACATAAATCCCAAACTATCACCTGAAGATCACATAAATCCCAAACTATCACCTGAAGATCACATAAATCCCAAACTATCACCTGAAGATCACATAAATCCCAAACTATCACCTGAAGATCACGTAAATCCCAAACTATCACCTGAAGATCACATAAATCCCAAACTATCACCTGAAGATCACATAAATCCCAAACTATCACCTGAAGATCACGTAAACGAGAAAGTCAGAAACGCTTATGGACTGCTAGCCAATGTTAGGGTTGCTTTTTCTTACGTGGATTTGGATATGATTAAAAAACTAATAGTTACCTTTATAAGACCCACATTAGAATATGCAACAGTTGTAAATACACACTTATATCACACACACACACACACACACATACACATACATTACATGCATATAACACACACACACACACACACACACACACACATACATACATACATTACATGCATATAACACACACACTTATATTACACACACACACACACACACACACACACACACACACACACACACTTATATCACACACACACACATACATTACATGCATATAACACACACACTTATATCACACACACACACATACACACACACATACATACATACATTACATGCATATAACACACACACTTATATTACACACACACATATGTTTCTGCCCGGAATCAAGCCAAATCTGTTCTTCGACTTGCCAAACACTCTTTCATCAATAATAAATGCACTGAACTATCCAACTCTAGCTCTTCCCAAGCTTTCTGGCATCTAGCCAAAAACCTCTCCAACAATTTCTCTTCCTCGTCTTTCCCTCCCCCTTTCCCACTCTGATGGCACAACCATCACTTCTTCCTCTGACAAAGCTAAACTCTTCGCTCAAACTTTTGCTAGAACTCCACCTTGGATGATTCCGGTGCTATTCCTCCCTCTCCGCCCTCCTCTCTCTTACTTATGCCTAATATCCTAATCTCTTCTAAAGATGTACTTTCTACCCTCTCTGGGCTTAACACTAATAAGGCGTACGGTCCGGACGGTGTTCCTCCTGTTGTTCTCAAAAACTGTGCTTCCGTGCTGACTCCCTGCCTAGGCAAACTCTTTCGTCTCTGTCTATCCTCTAACGTCTTCCCTTCATGCTGGAAGTTTGCTCACATTCAACCTGTCCCAAAGAAGGGTGACCGCTCTCAACCCTCCAACTATCGTCCAATTGCTCTTATCTCTTGTCTTTCTAAAGTTTTTGAAACTATTCTTGCTTCCAAATTTCTTAAGCATTTCTCTTCTCATAATCTGCTCTCAGATCGCCAGTATGGCTTCCTTAAGGGTCGCTCTACTGGTGATCTTCTTTCATATCTTACTAACTCTTGGTCATCCTCCTTTCGGGACTTCGGTGAGACTTTTTCTATTGCACTAGACATATCGAAAGCCTTCGATAGAGTCTGGCATAAATCTTTAATTTCTAAACTACCCTCCTTCGGTTTCTATCCCTCCATCTGTGCCTTTGTCTCTAATTTCCTTTCCGGCCGTTCCATAGCTGCGGTTGTGGACGGCCATTGTTCACTTCCTCACCCTATAAACTCCGGTGTTCCTCAGGGCTCTGTCCTATCTCC